>JAQIXH010000010.1:0-57136 GCA_034700145.1 Panagrolaimus detritophagus
TCACCTTCAGCAAGTGAAGCTTTACCAACAAGTTGAACAATTTCAGAAAGATCTTCTTCTTCTTGAAGAATTTCTTTACATTTGGTACGAAGTGCAACAAATTCAGGGTAGTTTTTTTCATAGTAGTCATCTAATGCTCGCATATATTTGCTAAAAAAATTAATATACATTTTTATATTCGTTTTGTATTTCATTATTTTTTGCTTTTTTTAATTTTTGTTACAGTAAGTAAAGATAAAATTTTTACAATTTAAATAACTGCTTTGAAGTTATAAAAATGTACAAAAAGCACATTTTACTCATGAAAATTAAGTTTTCTCCACGCAAATAATGTTGAAATATGGACAAACCTAAAATTCAAGTCCACATAATGAAAATGCCTGGGTTGCTACGGGCAACTTCAAGAAGCAGCTTTGTAAAATAAGACAACAAGAACATGACAGGTTGCCTTTGCTTTTTCAAAAAAAGAGCTCGAAAGACAGGGATACTTTTTTCTCTGCAAGCGGTGCTACCATAATAATAAAACGCATGTGTGCATGTACAAAAGCGTCATTTTTGCCAGTAATAAAAAAATAAGAATATTAACACGTGAAGCCCAGCTATTACTTTAAAAACTGCTACAAGATTAACCTTCAGTACCGCCTTTAATATAAAAAACGAAATTTTTCTTTTTTTTAATGCTCAAAATATTTATACAACTCTTTCCTTAAGCGTGGTAAAGTCGTTAATTGAATAAAAGAAAAAAGAAAAAGGCCACTGAAGCTTAAACATTTACGTTATTTTATTGGTTACCATCCTCCATTATTATTTTTTTATTATTGTATTGACAAATGATATTCACAACTATTTTATTCATCAAAAATTATTAAAATCAATTTCTTATTTCGTTTGTTCAACGGTTGTCATCTTTTTCATTATAACCGGTTCAAAATTTTAACAACATTCCATTCTTCAAAAAACGCCGCAGTGATACGGCAGATTTAAAACTTCCGGCATCAAACTCCTTTAATCGAATCCAAAGTAATAACACATCGATACAAACGTGTTGTTCCTGTGCATCAGCCGTATATACGAACGCATTAAATTTACAAAACAATAAAAACAACTCAAACGCGTATCAATTACGACAACTGCCAACCAGAAAATATTCATCTGCATCAACGGTTGAAATAGACAATAATATTCCTCCAAAAGAAATTCTAGAACAGTTAATTCAAAAATATAATTTATTTGTCTATCTTGGGAATCTTGCAATCCCTCCTCCAGAATATCATCCCTCTGACACAAGTAGAAGCAACGATAGTACTCAAGCATCCAACGACACTACATCAAGAACAGTAACAACTGCAGTTGTAAGAAGTTCTGATTTTATTTGTGTAACAATGAACCTAGAACATGCTCGACCAGCAGACAATATTCATGGAATTTCCAATTCTGGCCCAGTTGGACATCGCTTAGAAACATTAAAAGGTTGCTGTGGCGTACCAGCACGTCTAAGTGGATTTTTCAGTTGGTGCATTCAGTTAATAATACTTTTAATTAGCGTTGTTGTAACCGCTTTAATTTTTGTTCATATTGGTGGTTATGGGTATTTTCTTAGCTCATCCAATAATAATAAAACAGAAATCATAAATACCCTCAGCAATGATAACCTATCTGATATTTTTGTAAATATTGATCCCCAGATGCTTGCAAATGAAACAATGAAAGAGGTAAAAATTGCAAAACAAAAAAAATTATTTAAAAATAAAAAAATCATTTTAGACAATACAAGTGGTCAGAATTTTAGAAGGAAATGAAACCGAATACCAAATGACAGAAGTTCAAAAAATATATCAAGGGCCATTTGAACAAATTACAGAAGTAAATCTCAAAGTTGGAAAGTTTGTCATAAGTTTATTACCGGTATTACGGACAATTAACGTCATCTACATCATTTTTTGTGTTTTATGGCTTGCATCTTTGGGTTGCCTTTTATTGTCTCTTAAACTTGAACTCCTAGATCTGGTAATGATTAATTGCGGCTTTCTTGTTATTGCAATTATAGCATTTTTTGTTCAATCTCTCATAGTTGGAATTCTAATATTTTATGAGGTAATACGCTTTTTTTTAAAAAACAATAAAAAAATTATCAATTTATAGAAAACATTAATATGGCAACGAATGTTGGTAATTGGTGGAACAGTTGGAGGCTTTCTTTTTTGCTTCATTTTCGGAATCATTGCTTTATGGTTGTTATTAATTTGGTATAAATATATCGACTATAGCTACAACCGAAAAGATGCGGTAGGCAATTTATATTTAACTTCAAGCACACCACGTTTATTACGCTACATACAAACATTTGACTAAATTTGTTTGTTATTTCATAAAGATAAAACTTAATTATCTTACAAAAAGTTTCCTTAAAACAACTTTGCACAAAATATTTTAATATCATTTCTATACGAAAATTTGCAGTGCGTTTGTTTAACAAGCCTTAGTGAATGCATTAAACGCCAAAAACATGGTGCAAATCGTGATCAAAATCAAGCAGCAGGTTATACCATTCCCGAAGCAACAACACATTCTGCTTTACCGTATATTGATGAAGGACCAGTAACGCATTTCAGTAATTTCTAACACCCTCTTCCTTTCTTTTCACCATATATTTTGTAAGCTTTCCCTGTGTACGTTTTATATTTGTAAAATACAATTTAATGATCTCAAGCAACACTTTGTACTCATTCAATATTTAAATTATTATTTGTATGATGAATAAATAAGCAATACTAACCTGTATGAAATAAGCCAATTAATAGACGGGAAATGTTTACGTTGAGCAAGTTTCTTATCCAAACCCCAGAACACTTGTACAATACCAAGTGTAGCAGATGTGACAGGATCAGCAAAATCACCACCAGGTGGAGATACGCTAAAAGTTGAACTGTTAAAAAATAAAAATTACAAATAGCATTATTACGCTCCAACAATTGTAACAGATCCTTCACGTTCAGGGTTTCCAAGACATTTAACTTTTCCTGCACGTTCATAGAAAGAAGCGAGACGTGCAGCTAAGTAAGCAGGATAACCAGAATCGGCAGGCATTTCACCAAGACGACCTGAAATTTCACGAAGAGCTTCAGCCCATCGAGAAGTTGAATCAGCCATCATCGCAACATTTAATCCCATATCCCGGAAATATTCAGCAAGGGTAATTCCTGTATAGATAGAAGCTTCACGAGCTGCTACAGGCATATTAGATGTATTTGCAACAAGAGCAGTACGTTTCATAATAGATGTTGTAACTCCATCGACTTCCATGGTTAGCTCAGGGAAATCTCGAAGTACTTCAGACATTTCATTTCCACGTTCTCCACACCCAACATAAATAATTGCATCAGAATTTGAATATTTTGAAAGTGATTGAGAAATGACCTATAAGATTTGAGTAATAAAGTAAAAAAGATTTTAAAAAACCAACAGTTTTTCCACAACCAAAAGCACCTGGAATAGCAGTTGTTCCACCTTGAACGCAAGGAAAAAGAGCATCAAGAACACGTTGTCCACAAAGAAGTGGATAATTGGCTGCTAATTTTTCATTAACAGGACGTGGCTGACGAACAGGCCAAACTTGAAGCATAGAATATGATTTCTTTTCACCAGAAAATTCAAGTTCCAAAATTTTTTCAGTAATAGTGTATGATCCAGCTGGAGCAATATAAGTTACAGTACCACAGGCACTTGGCGGTAACAAAATTCTATGTTTAACTAATACAGATTCGTGTACTTGCCCAAAAATATCTCCACCAGTAACATGTGAATTAACAGAAATATCTTTACTCGGCACAAATTCCCATTTAACTTCTCTTCCCAATGCCTGAACATTAATTCCCTTTGGAATATAAATAGAATCAGTCATATCCGAAATATCTTTTAATGGACGTTGAATACCATCAAAAATTGAACCCATAATCCCTGGACCAAGTTCAACTGATAATGGTTTGCCAGTTCGTAAAACAGGATCACCAATTGTTACAGCAGCTGGAAAAAAAGTTATTTATAATTTTTTCCTATGAATATTTCTTACATGTATCCTCGTAAACTTGAATGGTCGCATAATCACCTTCAAGACGAATAATTTCACCAACAAGTTCAGAATGTCCAACGCGAACAAGTTCGTACATAGCAGCTCCGGACATTTTTTCTGCGGTTACAACTAAAATTAAGAGTAGGGCATTATTTATTTTATGTTTAAAAACATGATTATATATCTAGCTTACCAGGACCAGACACGCCATAAACGAATCCATATTGAGATTCTTTAACGTGATCACGGGAAGCAGGAGGCATATCTGTATTTAACTATAGTACCTGAAAAAATTTATTTATAAAGTATCCCTTTTTTCATATTACTAACGGAAAATCGCGAGATTTAATACAAAATTGTATATTTTCTGGAGCGTTAGTGTTTAGCATTCATATGGTTGCTTTCTTTGTTCAATGTTTCAAAGAGGAAAGATCATTTTTACCCTTATTAAATTCATTGTTCCCATTGAATTTCCTATCAAAATGGAAATCTCAATGTAAGAATCGAAGATCAATTCTTGGTTTGCTTTTTTTTCGTCCAAAGACTCAGGCTGTGGTCTTTTTTGCAGCAACAAAGCTCTGTCGTAGTGGAAAAAATTGGACAAAAATCAAAAAATTCTACTCTGTTTACTTTTAAATAAATAATTTTTAAAAAAATATTACTTACAATTAACCTAATAATAAAGAACGTTTTTAAATTCAACATGATTTGTAAAATGTAAACATTTTCTTTTAATCCAAAAAATGGTGAAATTAAAATTTGGAGGATATCCGCCGAAAAAATTTTTTTTGGATGATTGCCCTTTTTTATCATGAACTCTGTTTTATTCTGCATTAATTTTATTATAAAAAAGAGTAATTACTTACTAGTAATTAATGTTTGACTTTCTTTACGTCAATGAAGCGACTTTTTGTTCGACAAAATCAAGGACGTCGATCACGAAACATTTTTTTTTATATACCCTCGATATTTCTTTAAAATCTTTTTGCGGTATAAAATACACATTTTGATTATTAATTATATTGCACACAACAATGGGGCATTTAAATTTTTTCCGTATGCTGTAATTTACAACAGATACAGATTTTTTATGCTTTCATTTTGAAGAATTTTCCATTTTTTTGATAAATAAAAAATTTTTATCCAAAAGGAAATGGAAACAATTTTGTTATTAGATAAAAATTTCTATGTTTGTGAAAAGTTTGCGGTGTAATGTTCGCAGATTATTTTTTGAAGACTTCATGTTTACAGATCTTTTTTACAGAAAGTTTAGTTGAAAAATTCTTATTTGAAGATAAAAAATTTGAAGATTTTTTTGATTTGTTAATGAAAAAAGTTTATTTTAACAAAAATTGAAGAATTTGTGTGATTTATTAATAAATGAAATTTATTTGTAACCAAAAAATTGGAATATTTGAATATTAGAAGAAAAGAAGAAACAAAAAGCAATTACAAAACCTAAACTTGACACTAGCATGTGTGGATTTAATATCCATCAACATCAAGATAAAACGATAATTTTAAAAGGATTTCTCGAAACAAGGAATCTTCAAAAAGAACTCTTTAACTAAACTTTCTTCAAAAAAAATCTGTAAACATTACACCGCCGAAAAGTTGGAAAAAAACAAAATGATATTATTTTTGTATTGCCATTTTAGCCAAAAAAAGGTAGTTCATTTTTCTTCTAAAAAATGTCGGTTGTTCTTTTATACATTTCCTTTTTTTCTTATTACTGAGTACCTATGTGGGAGCAGAAAAGAAAAAGAAGCAGGTGCTTAAAATGTAGAAAGGTAAAATTCTTTTTGTGGATTTTTAGTATGAGGTACAAATGGTTGTAAGCATTTAATTAAGTCTTTTTTATGGTTGTTAGGTTGTAGAAATGTCGAAACATTTATCCATGTCCAAAGGTCTTTTGTTGTTAGGAATCAAAGCAGTGTTCCCATGTCTACGACGTTGAAAATTAATTTTCTTAAAATTTGTTACTTTTTTGTCTAAAATTTTCGTTTACTGATAATTAGAATGTCAATATCATTATCTATAAATGAATGTCAGTTTTATTCCACAATTTTTATAATAATTTATGATATTTTTAAATTTTGAATTTCTTCTTTTCTTCCTTTTTTTACATTTTTTTCTTTAATCTGTTGCTAAAAATTATTTATTCATAAACAAAAAGGTTAATTTTACTCAAACAGGATATCCATTTCTTTTTAAATAAAACAAAAAGAAAAATAATGGATTTTTATGTGATCTGTTACTTAAAATAAATAAAATGCAATTCGTTGTTGGCATGACAACGGCAGGTAAAAAATTTTTTTGACTCATGCAAATTTTTGGATCTTTGGAAGGATATTATTTTTCAACAACTTAACGACTTTTTGTTGTTTTTTTGGAGCATATTTTCTCTTGCAGTTTTAAAGTAATAAAGTGTAGCGCAGACAGCTGTGTATAATATTTAGCTTAAAGTATCTGTCCACCTCCAAATGTTATGCCGTTTTTTCTTATTTTAGAAAGACAGAAGGCAGAGAACAAGAAATAAAAAAAGGTTTTTATTGAAGTGGCATAAAAAAATAAATTTTCGACTTTGAGAAAAAAGAGAATATTTGGTTATGGCGTTCCGCTTATGCTTACATTAAATATTTGTTAAGTTTATTTTTTTTCTTCTAATTTCTTTTTATTTATATTCAGTATAAAAAGAAGGCAAATGAGACGTACAACAAAGAAATCAAATGTTTCTTTTAAATGTCATTATTGCGGGAAAGGAAGTGACAAAACTTTGGTTACGCACAGTAAGTCTTACCTAATTTAATTTATCAAACAAACATTTTGCAAAAAATAAAAGTTGAAAAAACTTTCGATTTTAGAAAAAAACTCTTGTGGTTTTTGGAAACGGGTCTTATTTAAGTTTTTTATTTTCATTTTTTTAAATCAGAAAACAAAAATGAAAATTCACTTTTATCACCCAAAAAAAGAAATCTAATGTTTGATAAAACACTTGAAAGTCAAAAACTTTGAAAAAAAACCTTGCCCGCTAAAGTAAAAAAGTACCTGGAAAACTAATCAGAAAATTGATAATCTTTTATTATATTTTTTAAAGCAAAAATCAGTTTTTGAAATAACTGTGCCCCCTAAAAATATTTTTTTAATGTAGGGGTATTTCTTTAAGTAATTTTGAAAAAATTTAATTTTATGCGTCTACATTTTTTTATTACAGGAACTGCAGGGATTGCTTCAAAATCCCTAGAAAGAGATCGTCGCCTTGTAAGCGGTAATTATCTCAATAGATCCAAAAGTGTGCATTCGACTTATTTGCCACCTTGTAAGAATTTTTTTTTGTTTTTTTTTTTGATAATAAATTTTTTAAGTAAATCAAACATCAGATTACGCTTACACTCCTGGAAAAACATTAACAGAAGATGACCTACGTGAGGAATTAATACAAATAAAAAAAGTTTGTCCCTTTTTTTAAACAAATGAATTAAAATATTAATGTTTAAGCGTTACACATCATTAAACCATGAACATGGAATCCTTAAAACACATTTAAGGGTCGCAACAAATGATTTAAAAAGAAGAGAGCATGAAATTGAAAATTTACTTCAGGATGTTCGTTCGTTACTTTAAATATTATTAATATTTTCCTTTCTTTTTTACACTTTTAGCCAATTACTATGACCAAAAGTCAGGAACAATTAGAACTGAATTCCCTTAAACGAAAAATTATTCAATATGAAAGAGCATTAAGAGAAAAAACTCAAGAAATAAAGTAAATTTTCAAGAAAGCTTTTAATAACTATTAATTTTGTATTTCTATTTTAGCAATCTCATGGGTGATAAAAGTGTGTTTAGCGCTACAGAAACTAAACAAAAAATGCAAAAATTAGAAGATGATTGTGCAAAATTAAAACACCGTCTTGGAAAAAGGTAAGCTTTTTAAACATATAAAACTGATCGTAAAAATAAGGTAAAATAGGAATTTGAAATATTACTAAATAGATATTTTTTCCCATAAGCCACGATTGTAAACGCATTTGGTGTACCAAATGGGTTATAAGGTCATCAATAAAGGGGAAAAATTTTGAAATTTATATTTTGCCCAGCTTTTAACTTAAAATAAAACAGTTTCAGTGTCCCATATGTAGAATTAGAAGCTGAGAGAACAAAATTAGCTGAAATGATTGAAACATTGCAGAGAGAAAATGAAGAACTTCATCATATGCTTGAAGGTGTTTATCAAGAAAATGGTAAGTGTTTGTTAACGGAATGAAAAAAAAGCTGTAATAGAAAATTTTTTTTCGAGACACGCGTCCTTCAAAAATACTAACTTATTTTGATTTAAAAAAATATTCACGTTTTTATAAAAACCTTTAAAATGAGTGACGAGAACATGGAGGGGAGAAAAATGAAGGGGGACCGTTGGGACAAGGAAAAGAAAGAGGGAGAAACTTTTCGAACTTTTTTCCCTTTTGTCCCCGTTGTTTCTATTGTCCCTTCATTTAAGGATGGACGGGGGCCCAAATTTGGGACCCAGCCCCAACCCCCAATAAAATGCTTCGGCCCGGCTCGACCCCAGCCACGGGCTGGGGTCGGGGGCTTGCAAGAAGCCACGAGCCCCCGTCCATCCTTACCTTCATTACCCCCCCCCTTCCATGTTTTCGTCACCCATTGTAAATATTATTTATTTTTTTTAGAAAATAATGCATTATTAGACGCAAATGGAATAAAAGATCCAAAAATGTTATCAAAATTGAGAGAAGAAGCCGCAACTCGAATGAATGAAGTTGAATATTATCAGCGTGCTTTATCATCACTAATTCGAGAAAAGTCATTACCTGCAATTGTAATGTCACCAAAACACATAAAAAGATCAATTTCTGTAACATCAAAAAATGTTGAAAGAACGATTTCAGCAAAAAGTGAAAGACAACAACATTTAAATAATGTTGCAACAGAAAGAGTGAAAATGGATTCCAAAAAAAACTTAAAGCCAATTAAAAAAACGCCATCAACATCATTACAAAATTCAACAAAATCTCCTAATAATGCCAAAGATGTGAAATTAGAATCTAAAAGTATAGCTCGGGTAGAGCGTTCTGAAAAGCGTGTAAAATCAGAAAAAAATGGGAAAAAGATATTGACAGAAAATTCAGCAAAACAGCCGGTGAAACATGTTAATCATTTAATGAATTATGAAGAAACTGAATCGTCTGCAAAATCTCCTGATTTATTAACTCCAATTGAATCTGCAGAAGATGAAAAAGAGAGCGAAAAGAGAAAAATTAATCATGATGCATCCTCAATTACTTCAGGCGTTACGAATGATGATGATGATTCAAATATTGGAGCATTAAATGCTGAATATCAAGAAAAGGTATTCAATCATTATTTAATAATAATTATTTAAAAATGTTAAGTGTTTCAGGAAATGGAAGATCGGATTGGCTCTTTAATCACCGCACTCCGCTGTCAACTTTTACGTGAAGAAATGATTCAAACACGAGTAATGAGTTTTTAAAATTATCATTTAAAGATATTAAAATTATTGTCTCTTATATAACAAAATTTAAAAAATCTGCCAATTTCTTTTTCATATCACAAATTTACAAAATTATCATTTTTATAAAAAATTATTATTTTTAAAAAATTGCAAAATATTTCCAAGAAAATTTTTTAAATCTTTTTAATTTAAAAAAGAACTCTGTTAAGAAATTATCTCGATTATATAAACATTTGTTACCGTAATCCCGTATAAATTATTTAAAAAACAACTGTGTATTTATACAAATTGATATCGAAATTATTGATTGAAGCGATTTAATTCATATTTATTTATTTATGACTGGTATAATCGTCTAATAGTGGCTGATTTTTTTCTGTTTCAATCAAAAGGGACAAGGATGCCTTCAGAGTTACTATTTTTTCATGTGTTCACAGAAAAAGCAATTTTTACAAATTTTTTTTAAAATTTTAATATAAAAGGTTTTTAAACCTTTTAAAATTCGACCTCCAGGCATCTTGGTATTTTTTAACAAAAATAAGCACTAACAGGCCAAATTTGTTAAATTAATGTTTTTTTTAGAATGAAAATTCTTTTTCTGCGAAAAAGCGTTTATTTTTTCTCTTCAAGGGCATCCTTATTCATATTTTTGGCGCAAAGAAAAAATCAACCACTATTCGGCAATCGTTCCCGTTCTTGATTTTATTAAATGAAAGAATTAAACACATGAATTCAAATAATAGTAAAAAATTTCAAACATCAAAACCCGTAAAAACCTAAGGAAATGCAAATTTTTGGAAGATAAGTAAAAACGCACGTTTAACTACAATGTCTGACAATTTACTTCCGTAAAAAAAGCGATAAAAAGCGGCGTACATTTAGCCGAGAAAATGGAAAAAATGTTCGCCGCTTTTTTTTTTGGCAGACATTGTGCATCTAATTCTGATATTGCTTTTTGATATCTTTTAAAGTTTTTTAATGCAAAAGAATATTTAATTTGTAGAAATTTAAGCATTAAACACTCAATACCATATTTGTAGAACGTTTGTGATGATGCTCTTTCATTTCATTGGCGTTTGACTGATTTCTTTTACGGGAACTTGGAACGCAACATGTTGCACCAAGGGCATTTCGACGAATGACAAGATAATCCAAAAGTAGAAATAAGATTATTAATATAAAACATGCACCAAATGCATACCATGCCCATACAGGTACACCCATATTTTTTACTGAAATTTCAATGATACGTTTAAAAATTTGTAAATGTCGTATGAAAATATTATGATTACACAAAGAAATATGGAAAAATTAGAGAAAAAAGCGAATGTTTTGTATCATTTTTCAAAAATTTTGAACAAAAAGTCGTTTTTTTAATAATTTTTTTGCTGATAAATAATTGTTGCTTTAAAAATTTTTATTTATATTGCGCTATAGTAATACTGCAGTAATAGCAAGCATGGAATAATTTTAGGACCCCAGTTTTCTATAAATAAAGGGAAAAAATATGATTCTTTCAATTGCTTACTTTAAATTTTATTTATGCAGCATAAAAAAGACATTTTCATTGTATTAAAAATAATAACAATGCATTAATGTGACAAATAACGAAGAAAATTCGTAACTTTGCAGTATCACATAAAAATCTTGTTTTTTTCAGCTTCTAAAAAGAATCAAAGCTTTTGATTATCAAAAGCGAAATCAAAAAAAATTTGCTTTTGAATATCTTTTTTTTTAAATCCATGATAAAAAAAAATCTTGAGTTTTTTGAAAAAAAACATTGGTCGAGAATCAAAAGGAGACATTTATAAAAAAAATAGGATTCTACAATACAACAAAAAATCGTTAGTATTGTTACACTTTAAAATTTATAAAATGTACCACAAGATTCGAAGAACTTATATTCTAGAAATGTGCAAAAAAATAAAGAAAAAACACAAGAAGCCTTAAAAATGTACACGTAAGATGAGCCTCCCTCTGTTTTTTCCATTCCGTTTCCGGATAAAGCTAGCTAGCACCTGTCGATATCTTAGAAGAAAAAAAACATAAAATATGCATAAAGTGTTTTTTTTTTAAATTAAAAAAAAGAAAGCGAGAGGCTCATAGTTACATAAAAGGGATAAAAAAAACGAAGTCACTATGAAAGGGGAACCAGGAATGGCAAATTGCGCATTCTATATGATATCTACAATGTATTATAAAGCAAAGGGGAAAAAATGGAGAAAAAAAAGAGAAAAAATAAAAGGTCAGTTTTCTTCAGCTTTTGAGAGATAATTAGCTTGTACAAGTAACAAGGGAAAAGCTTTTTCAAGTTTAGCTTTTAACGTTATCCTCGTAAAATGGAGCAGCCATTTTCATTAAAGGCAGAAGAAGAAAAAAACATTTAAAAGTCATTGCTTCTGCTTTTGTTTCATCATAAAACTTCAAATTCTTCAATGAAACTGAAGAGACTTCCTCAAGAAAAAAAAAGAAGCTGAAACAAAAAGAGAACAACATCAATAAAGGACAAGAAACCACAGAAGGCACATATGTTTCTTCTCCTTTATTTTTTAAAAAAAGAAAAGAATAGAGACAAAAAAGAAACACTGGAAACGCGTGTTTCTCCTTCTGCTTTTTGTTATTCCTGTTTTGTCACAGTATGAACTTTTTTAGCTTTTTGGCTTCGTGTTTGATGATTTTATTAAAGCAAAGAAAAGATTTTATTTCGTTCGCTCTCTTTTTTCTTCTTTTCTCATTTTCATTTACCGAGACATATTTTAATAGAAATAGCTTCGTTTTTTTATTCTTCTGATTTTTAGCAAAATGAGCAAACGGAAGATGAAATATAAAAAATTGCTCGTTATTTATTTATGTTATATAGTTATAGCTAGAAAAGCCCAAGAATCATTTGCTTTATATTTTTCTTTCAATCTCCGACAGAATTTTTAAATTTTTTTGAGCTTCCCATTTATCAGGAAGTAAGAAAATTGACAAGCATCTTTCAGTTTTACATTTTTTAAGAATCTGATACATCGAGTGTATCCCAATTATTCAAAAAAATAAAATACGAAATTTGATAAATTAGTTTTATTTCAATTTCTGTCATCTCATTTTTTAAATTAATAATCCAAAGTTTTTGGGAAGAAAAAAAGAGGCTACAAGTCAATGGTGAAAGCTGCAAGTTTCTTTTCAAAGTCTCTTCTCACAAATAAAATTTAAAATAAAAAGGCAAGAACGGAAAAAAATAGGAGAAGAAAAAAGCTGCTGTCTGTTAAATACCAAGCATCTCCTTTTCCGGAAAATTGCTCATTGGTATAAAAAAAACTCCTTTTCTTTTATTTCAAATTTTCGAAGAGAAAAAACGACACTGAAAAAGGAGAAAAAAGCAATAAAACGGGATACCATCAAACATGGACATTTTTTACGTAATTTTGGGAACAAAAAGAAATGAAAAAAAAAACGAAAAAATAAATTCGTAAAAGGGTTTTAAAATTAATGGAACTGTTAGCTATTTTAAACGTACTTTTAAAATCCGCAACTTACAATTTACATCAGCCAAGAGATAAAAAAATGTTTAAATGTCAGAGATGAGAAAAAAATAGATGAAAAAATTTTATTCACAATCAGCTGAAAGACACATAATAAAAATTAAAAAATCATATCCACAGAATAATTTCATAATAGGGGGCTACAAAAATTTTTATTTGGTCGGTTTTTTCTTTTTCGTACAAAAAGCGAAAATTACTGTAACGTAGGACCAAGCTAAATTCGAAAATTTTATGTGTTAAAAATTTGATTTTTATATAGAAATCATAATGCCTCAAAATGCTAAGAACAACTTGAAGTTCGTTTTCAGTATTAATTTGCCGGCTAAAATACAATCAGGAAATTTCTTGAAGCACTCTACAAATTTTTTTCTTCATCTTTTTTTACTTTATAAAAATACATAAAAATTTATTTAAAGTCCATGTAATTCATAAAACAAAAATCCTGTAATGGAAATGGTAAATAAAACCGTGCGTTAATTTATATTAACAAAAATACAACAAAATTCGTATTATGCAAACGACAAAAAAATTCAGAAAAAAATGTTAGAAAGACTAAAATCTAAGTTGTAGACTATTAAACATTTGGTTGATGAATGTTGAGTATCTTCCAAAAGGGTAATGGAATATGAAAGATGTATGCGATCACGTATTATTGAATATAAATCACAAATTAATTACGGTTCTGCTTCAATAAATAGCGCAGAAAGTGCAAATAAAATGAAAACAACTCCGCCAATAAGGGTAACTAAAAATTTTTAAAACTTTTAAATGGAATATTCATTAATATGTACATACCTGTTCTAACAGATATCCTTTGAGCAAGAAGTCGACCGAATACTACAGCTATACCCGTACATATCATATGACCAAGAACACCACCCGTGATTACACCAGTAACATTTTCTCTTGCAGCAAGAATAATTGTTGTAAGTTGACTTCTATCCCCCCATTCAGCAACAAATGTAAGCATAAAAGACTTGGTAAAAATGTTTGAAACAAATCGAAATATATCTAACGTTTTATTCCTTAAAAAAACAAATAAAAAACTGAAAAAAAAGAATAAACCTACTTTTCTTGAGCTACACCACCTTCCATATCGCTAAATTGTCCAGAATCAAGTTCAAGCGTAGTCTTCTGAACCTCAGCATTTGCTTCTTCATATTCTTCTGCGCCTTCGTCACCAGACATATGATAACCTTCATGAAGCATTTTTAAACCAAATAAAGCGAACAAGGCAGTTGAAATATAAAATGTAATTTTACGAGGAATAATTTGTGTTACCCATCCGAGACATGCAGATAAAACTGTCATTAAAGCTAGAGCAGCCATTGCACCAGCAAATACAGCGAGGCGAGAATGTCTCATTGCCATTATAGCTGCAATAAACCACGTTTTATCACCCAATTCTGATACAATGATAACTGATAAAGAAGCAACAAAGGCATGATAAAATCCAAGATTGAGCTAAAATGAGAAAGATAAAAATTAAATAAATTTGAAATTTACAACTTACTGTAGAACCTTGAACAATTTCAGTAGAAACTTTTGGAACTAAATTTCCTTTATCATCAATTGCTACTTCACCAATGGGAATATCAGGAACATTTTCATCCTCAGAACCAAATACTATTGAAAGTCCTAAAAGCACGCAAAATGTGCTATAAAACAAATACTGATTCATTCGGCAATATTTCAAATTTCAGTTCATTCCAGAGATAAAAAAACAAAGCTAAAAAGATCCAAGTATTAGTGACGAAAAGCTCTTAACATTAATATAATTATTTATGGTATAAATCAAATTAAATAAAACAAAAACAAAGCAGATTAATTTCAAAAGCAGAAGCCACGTAAAAAACAAGCACAAAATTTTTAAAGTCGTGTCAAATTTTCTCTGCTGCAATGATTTTTTTGCATCGAGATTTTCTCTTTGGCATTGTGTGTCCAAAAAGAAAGATGTTGCCGCACCTTTGCTGCTATGTTTTCGATGTCCCCAAAGTTTAAACACGTGACGACCAAATTTTTTTATTATTTACATCTTATTACCAAATTTTTTTGTTGATATTAAATAATTTAATTACATTATATTGTTTTAGTAATAATGGGACAAACACTTGGTGAACCAATAAAGACAAAAGAAGTAAGTTTTTTTTTATCAACTATATTTATATACAATAACTTTTTAGTCTTCATCATGTGGAAATAATTTATACAAAGTTGGAAGTTCCTGCATGCAAGGATGGCGCATTTGTTAGTATTTTTACATTAAAAGACATACGTTGTTCATTAAAAAAAATTTTAGCCATGGAAGATGCTCATACTCATTTATTAGCTTTACCAGATGATAACAAAGCAGCATTTTTTGCAGTATATGATGGTAATTTATTAATTTTATTTATAATGGTATCTGAGAAAAACGAACTTGATTTTATTTTCATGATAAATTTTTCTTGCTAGATATATAAAATTAACATGGCGTTGAAAATCGCTTTGACATTTATGTTAATCTAGCAAGAAATATTTGTCAAGCATAATGAAATAGGGATCTTTTTTTGAGACACTTAAAAGGGGGGGGGGACATTTAGATTTTTGTTCTTTTTTTGTTTAATTTTTTAAAAATCATCCGTAATTAGATGAACTTTAAATTTTTTTTACCATTCATAATGTTTTGTTTTAGGTCATGGTGGTGCTAAAGTATCAGAATATGCTGGTATACATTTGCATAAAAGGATTGTAAATAATCAATTTTACAGTAGGTCATTCTGTTTATTTACACTATACTAAACTTTGTATGTTTTTAGAAGAAGACAGAATACCAGAAGCTATTCAGCATGGATTTTTGGATCTCGATGAACAGATGATAAATGATGAAGGAATTAAAGAAGAAATGTCTGGCACAACAGCTATCACCGTTTTGATTAAAAATAATGTTGTTTATTGTGGTAATGTTGGTGATTCAAGAGCTGTTTCATGTATCAATGGTATTGCTATGCCATTATCCTTTGATCATAAACCAGGCAATGAACTTGAACAAAAAAGAATTACTGAAGCGGGTGGTTGGGTTGAATTTAATAGAGTAAATGGCAACCTTGCATTATCACGTGCATTAGGAGATTTTGCTTTTAAAAGGAATAATACTAAATTGCCAAAGGATCAAGTCGTTACAGGTATGATTTATATTTATAAGATAGCTTTAATGGTTTATTTTAGCTTATCCTGATATTTCTTCATGTGAACTTACCAAAGATGTCGAATTTATTGTTATTGCATGTGATGGAATTTGGGATTGCATGAGTAATGATGAAGTTGTAAATTTCTGCAGAACTCGTTTACAGAAAAGAATGGAACCTGAAGCTGTAAGTTGCAAATATATTTATTTCATTCATTCATTTTTCGTTTGTTAATTTTTTTAGATCTGTGAAGAACTTCTCGATACTTGTTTATCTCCTGATTGTGAACTCTCTGGTTTGGTACGTTAAATTATTATTTAGTGCATTTTATCAAACAATTGCTTTAGGGATGTGACAATATGACGGTCATTCTTGTTTTATGTTTACTCGGAGATTCTATGGATGAATTTTATACTAGAGTATCTCGAACAATTCCTGAATCTGAAGTAAAAAACCCTATTAAAATGTGTACAGAAGTTGCACCAACTGTTTGTGATGAAACTTTTGCTACACCAAATCAATCACCTAATGCCACAGAAGAAGAAAATGAATGCAAGTTTTTGATATATATATATATTTTTCACATTTAAAGCTAATGTTTTTTAGCCGAAGATGAAAAGCCTCCAATGGTTTTTTCTGTAACAGATACTGATGACAAAACCGGTGAAAAAGAAAAGTCTAAAGAAGGAGACGAAGAAAAGTAACATGGTGAATTATAAAAATCTCATTCCATCTTCCTTTCTCTCTTTGTTTTGAGCTTTTGTAGCAAATTTTTTTCTTTTGTGATTGTATTTCGGAGATGTAGCGACAATATTTTTGATGTTTAGTTTATGTATTTTTTATTATTCAATGATTCGATTAAAATTTTTGTGATGCAAATTATTTTATTTTAAAGTGCCACTTTTGCACTTTTATTTGATTTTAAGAGAAGACCGTGTGCTACTTTTTAATACGGTTCATTAAGCGCAAATTCAGCCGCTTTTTGCCATGTCATTTTTATACTGTCACTCTTTTTTTAAATAATAATTAGTTCGTTAAAAATCCTTCATTTTTCCTCATTTATTCTTTCCAAATTTTTTCTTTTATACGATCGTTATGATAGCAATTTTATGCCGCATGGTGTTTTGTTTGTATGTACAAAAATAAAAAGTTTGAAATAAGTTAACAAATTTTTTATTTTAAAAGTTATTGCTATTTATATTAAAGCTATTAATTTAACAGCAATCAAACATGTTGTATTAGCTTTAAAAACAAATCCTTATTGCGGCAATAACGGATATGTAATGTATGTAATTACAAAAAATGTTAATGTTTTAACGAATTTTGTATATACGATATATATTTAATAATTTATTTATAAAGTTAAAGAGGCAAGAGATAATAATAAGTGTGTCCAGATATTTAAAAAAATCAAAGACATCTCAAAGATTTAAAAAATTTCTTTTTTTAATCGTAAAATATGTGGACAACAACTTTAAAACAATGGCAAGGCAATCTTTTTAAATCACAAAGTTTAAACATTTAAAAAATATATATAGAATTTGGATCATCCAAATAAAAGTCATTTTCATTCATTACCGGAAAAAAAGAAATACATGAAGAAGATATAATTTCGAATCGAATTATGGACTTGTATAAACAAAAGTTATTGTTTTTTTTACATAATTGAGCATTTTTGTTTCGGTTTTTTACCCTTTTTAATTACATTTCCGCTTGAAACTCCAGATGAATTTTCCTTGAAAAGTTTATATAGGGTTAAAAATCAATTAAAAAAAAAGTTTATAACAAACATCTGGATCATCTTCATCTGCAGGAAAGCTTTTAACGATACGAACAAGTTCGTGAAAAGCTAAATCAACATTTAATGGCGGATTTTTAGCTGAAGTTTCAATGTAATGTAATTTTAATTCTTCTGCAAGTTTTTGACCTTCTTCTCGTGTAACTTTTCGTTGACCAACAAGATCTACCTTAAAATATGCAAATTTATTATTTTAAATAAAAATTAAATGGAAGAATTTGTTCGTTCTTTGTTATAGTACTGCTAAAAATTTATTTGCCTTTTTGCTGAGTATTTTCTTAACCAAAATGAATTACTACTTTTGTAAGTGGGGTAAAAGGATCAGTTTTAGTAACGTTTGTCTAAGTCAGCAGAATTGACCCAGAATTCAGCTGACAAAAAAATTAAGTAACTTACCCGAACTAACAAGGAAAAAAAACACAAAAAGGCGAAAAAAAAGGGAAACAAATGGATATAAAAGGCGTAAGCATTTATTTTGTTTTTCAGATCATCTACAGCTGAATCATAAAAGGGGAACGATTCCTCTAGGTAGCAGCTACCTTTTGATCCTAACAAAGTTTTCTGGATTCTGATTCCTCGGATTCTGTAGCGGGTAAATAGTTTTATAAAAAAATTTTTTTTCGGGTTATTTTTGTTTTGGAGGTAATTTTTTGTGCTTATTTATTTTCCTACATATCTTTAGCTTAATTTTGAATTCACCGGATCATTGTAAAAAGCATTTATAGAAAAAAAACATTTATTCCGCCTTCTTTTTTTATTTTTGTTAGTTCGGGTTTAAAATTTTTTTCATGATTTATAACATTTTATGTAATTTATCACCAACCTTATTTGCAACTAATAAAACGGGATATTCTGATCTATCTTTAACACGTAAAACTTGTTTATACAATTTACTTGCTTCTTCAAGACTTTTTTCATCTGTAACAGAATACACAAGTAAAAATCCTCGTCCATTACGAATATACTGTTCACGCATGGCAGAATATTCTTCTTGTCCAGCGGTATCAAGGACTAAAGACTTAAAAATTATAGATATCAATAATAGTTTAATATTTATTTACCATCCAAAACGACCCAATTTCCATCAATTTCACAATGTTGTATATATTGATCTTCAATTGTTGGATCATAATAATCAAGGAATTGACGCTAAAGTATTAAACTTCAATGATATAAAAATATTAGTTAAAATATTATTATTTAAAAACAAAAACCTGGAAAAATTGAATAGTCAAACTTGACTTCCCAACACCGCCTTCTCCAATCACAACTAACTTGTATTTTGGCAATTTTGCATCCTTTGGTGGACGCTTTGATGCCATTGCTGTAAAGGAAATATTAATAATTTAAAAAAAAGCAGTACGGTAATGGTTATAATTTTAAGAAACTTTTTATTACAAAACAATAATATAAACAAATTAATTCGCCTATTTTTGTTAATACGTAAAAGAAATGTGACGCACGTACACCTTTTTTTCTTTTACTCATCAGCCTAAGGACTGGATCAATTATAAGAACGCACCCGATTGCGTTGTATCGACTGCAATCCATTACATTTTGGCAAATGCATGCAACCTGCATTTAATTTTTGCGAATAGTGAAAGTAGTAGATAGATGAATAATAACATAAACGGGTGTTTATTGCTCGAGAAAATATGTTTAATATGTAAAAAAAATTTTATAAGTATATACGGTAGATTTCAAAAATATAATTTATTAATAAAGAATAATATCAAAACTTTCTTTATATCCAAGTGTACTTGAAGCTGCTCGGGGAGTTGTTGATTCACAATCAGTTTTATATTTCTTAATTGTTGCAAGATTTCGTTGAAGACCATGTTTTTTATGTTTTTGATGTTTTTTTGATGGAGCTGCTGTAAGAATTTCAAGTTGTTTCAAAACGATTACACATTTTTCAAGAATTTTTAAAGCTTCTTCTTCTTCTTCATTAAAAACAGATTCATGATCTAAAAATCAAATTCAAATTTTATGGGACAAAAAGCAAAAACTTGCCGAAACTTCTTTCTTTTTCAACAAGTGTATCATCAGTTTCATCCTCTTCTTGAATTATATCATCATCATTAAAATGATATTGATGTCGATGTTGTTGTTGTTGTTGTTGTTGCTGTTGTTGATAATTTCTTTCATCAGTCATCATTTTAAGCCATAGATCAATTGGTCCATCTTCATCATATCGGCCTTTAAAATATTTTTCAAAGTCATGACGAAATTTTACATTTTTTTCAAATTCTGATGGCTCGGATTCTTGCATAAATTGCATTTCACTTTCTTCTTCTTCAGCAGAATCAGCATAATATTCTTCTTCGGTTGTTAAAGTATTTGAAATTGGAGCATAATTTTGTAAACGTTTTGGCTGATATTGAAATTCTTCTATAAATATAGAAATATTACAGTAACAAAATATTAAAAAGCTTACCATTATTAAGGTAAGAATTTTTATATCCAATATTATTGTTTTCAGGAAACAAAAGTTTTTCAAGTTTACCCATTTCTTTATAAACTTCATTCCATGTTTCATTATATTTATCATTATCATTGCCTTCTGATGTTTGAGATGATGGAGAAGTTACATGTGTTGTTGATGACGCTAAAGATAATGGCGAAACATTTTTTTGCCATTTATTTCGAGGTTTCATCATTCGAATTGATTCTTCTGCTAAACTTGGTAGTGCTTTTTCATTACTAATTTCAGATTGAGTTGAAATTGAAATTGATGAATGAGTTTTTTGAATTGCTGCACCCGTTGCAAGATTAACAGCCGTTACGGCACCAGAATTACAACTTGAATTTAAAATTGAAATTCTTGGTGAATTGTATGGAGTTGTCCAAATTGCACGTTCAAGTTCATGGGAATCAAGTTTTTGAATGCTTTGAAATGCGAATTTGCAAAATGTTCCACGATGCAATGGATTTGCTTTTAATTGATCTATAATAATAAATAAATATTTTATGTAGTTATTCAAAAACGCAGAGGGAGATTATGTATGGTAATAAAGAAGCAAAAACATACGAACTGGGAGTGGAGATGTATTAGCCTTTACAGGAACGGCAGTACCAAATGGAGGTACAATTTTTTGAAAGACAGCAGCTTTGGGACGTGGTCGAATTTTTGTTGGAAGCTTTTGTTCATCATTCATCATATATAATGATGAACCATTTGCTTTTGGTGTCATCTTTTTTGTTCTTTTTGGTGTTTCTTGTAATTGCTGTTGCTGCTTTAAAGTTTTTGTATAATCTAAAATCATGAATTAAGTTACAATATTGATGGTAAAAGTATACATACATTGTTGTTGACCAAAATCTCCAGAAGCAAATTTTTGTACATTATTCCCATATATACCTGGTGAACAACCAATAATATCATGTTTAAAACGATTATTATTATTATTTGAATATGGAGGTGGTGAATAATTAAGAGGCCTTTGAATTTCTGTAATTGTTGTACATGGAACTGCTGTTAACATTGAATCACAATTATCAATAATACTGCTAAAAACCATTATCATACAATGCGTGGCAATAACTTGCTCCGTTTTTCGTTACTCGTTCGTTACTTGAAAAATGGAACAAGTTAATGTCGGATGTTAATTTTTTTTACTCCACAAAATTATTTTTTTTACTCCACAAAAAAGTTTACTCCACAATGTTAATTTTTTTACTCCATGGTGGAGTAAAAATGAACTAAAAAAATAACTTTGTGGAGTAAAAAAAATAATTTTGTGGAGTAAACTTTTTTGTGGAGTAAAAAACATAATTTTGTGGAGTAAAAAAAACATTAATTTAGTTATTGTCACACATTGTAGATTATTTAAAAAATTTATTAAAAGGGCTATTACTAAATCTCGAATCATGCCAACCAAAATTTTTTTATTAATAAACTTAAGTTATGGCATAGTTGCAGATTACTTACTCAGTATCAGAAAAAAGATCTGATTTGTTCAAATTCAATAATCGTTGGGAAGCTTTAAATTGTGACACTTCCGCCTCAAGTGCTTTATCATTTGGCTGTCTTTGGAACTCCAATGGATTCTAAAAATATAAGAATAAAACATTTATTTTTTTTTATTTTTGGTTTTACATGTGAAACAAATGTTGAAGCAGGATTAATTTGTTTCTGTTTTTGAATTAACCAAGATTTTTGAAAATTTTTGTTGATGGAATCAGATGAAACTTCATTTAAATTTACAAAAGCAGAAATATGAAGTGAAAGGGTGCTTTTATTGATGGTTTTTAAAGTATCTTTATTTATCCATCGTTTTTTCAAATCATTATTATCTTCATTAACAATTGTAAAAGGAGATGTTTTAAAAGATTTATTCCATGATTGTAAATTTTTCTTTTCTTCATAATTATCAGATACTATAAAATCTGTTGCTGCAGTCCCTCGTAACTTCATCGTTAAAATCTTTTGATCCAAGAAAAAAACAAATCAACATTTAAGCAACAGTTATTACCGCAACCTTTTATACAAATTTAAAAAAAATGTTTCAACATAAAATTAATGTTTCCGAATTTTTTTGAAACTGCAGCAGCAATTTTTTTACCACGACATTTATCATTATTTGGTTTGCTAAAAGATTGAACAGGAATTAATGTTGCATACTTTTTGAAACACTTATTATTCTTTGTTGCCATCTAAAATAAATATTTTTAGATTATAAAGTTATAAAAAATGGTTATATAAATGCAAAAAGGAAGATGTTATAGCTTCATTTGTTAAGGGAATCGTAATTTCGATTATACATTTATGTTTCATTTTTTGATATCATAAATTTTAACGGGGATAAAATAAAAAGAGACGAGATGAAAATGGCGACCAGCGACTTAAAGATAAACTGATAAATACTGATAGAAAAACGGAGAAAGAAAAAAATATTTAAAGCATTTTAATAAAAACAAAAAGGAAAGAAAAGAAGGGCGGGTGACAGAAGAGAAAAAAATATAAGATTGTTTATGTAGACAGTGGCAAAGAACACTTTTTCCTTTTCTTTCCTTGTTATTTCTTTCGGTGAACGGTCAAAAAAATAAAGACAAAAAAAACCGGACATAAAAAAAAATTATCAAAGGCGGCAAAAAAGCGGCACTCGCTACAGTCTGAAAAATAAAATTTTTTGTTAAAAGCTAATAACCAAGTTCACTAGACACAATTTTTTACGCTGATTCTAAATATGTCATTTTTTGATAACTTTTCTTTAGGGGAAACGCCGAAAATGCCTTTTTACTGTATGGCTATATGGATAGAAAGCGAGTTTAGTCCAGTTCAGCTCTAAACTTCGTACCATTCGATGGAGAAAAAATTTTTTTTATCTAACGACAAACTAACTGCTTTACCAAAACCAAGAGCTCAAATCTTTTCATTTTCAAACGTACTTTGCGTTTTTATTGTAATTCAGAATAGTTGCAAAGTATTTATTTTTGTTTGTGTTTTTTGCTTTTTTAAGGAATTTTTATTTTTAGAATTCACCAAAATTTTAAATCGCCTTCATTTTATCATGAGCCGGACGTTTTAGTAATCATTTTTTATTCATATAAATAAAAAACAAGCCGATTTTTTTAAAGAGAAAACTTTCATGCAACGGTTTAATTGATTGAATATCAGCACTTCCATTAAAGGGGAGGATTTACGGCTATCTTTATTTTATTCACGTAAGCGTTAATGCAATACCACATCTTTATCAAACGAGAAGCAGCAGCAGTAGCAGTAATCAAATGAACGATAGATCAACAAGTTTGTATAATTGTTTTTTGATTTTTTAAAAACAATTTTTTAGCTTCTTCATCATATCCTACTTCTCAAAATAATCCAGAAACCTTAAAAGAAAAGGAAAAAAGTAAGAAAAAATTTATTTTATTTGGTAAAAAGAAATAAAATTTGTTATCTTTTTTAAATAGAGATCTTGGTAAATTTCCATCTGAAACATGACTTTGGAAATTAAATACTGAAAGCAATTCTTTTTTTTCTTTTTTTCATTCTTTAGGAGAATGATAAAATTATCTAACAGCTTTGTACCGAAACTGAGATTTAAAATTTTCAAAGATATTAAAAATGTTCACATTCCTGATTTTTTTGTATTATTTCTGAATCGTTTTAAAATTATGTTTTAGTACTTGCGATATCTTTTTCATGCAACACACATATCATTTTTATAAAAAAAATTTTACAGTTATTAAATTGGATTTACTGTTTCAAGGAAAAATATGTTTGTTGATTTATTTATATGTATACCGTAGAAAATAAATTTATGCTTTCATTACAAACATTTTTTGATGAAAATTGCTATTTGTTTTTTGCCACTGTTTTAAATGCGAAGGATCAATTGGATTTTTGCTTTTCTGCCAATAGGAAAAACAATAGAGAAAGAAAGCAAGGGTGGAGCAAAAGAAACTTAAAAAAAAAATAACATTGAGCATTTTTAAAAGATCTGCATTGTAGCTTAAGTGAAATGTTTTGATTGAAAACATAAAAAATTATTAATTTTCCGAAAAGAATGAAGGATAGCCCCCGCAAAATTATTCGCAAGAAAGCTCCCAATGACGATGAACAACGTTTAAAACGATATAGTGCAAATTCTCGTGAACGACAAAGAACCCAAGTAAGTTATAGTAAGTTTCTGAATAATTTCGGTTTTTTTTGTACACAAATGAGAAAGAACATGTTTTGCAAATAGATTTTTTTTCACAAATTTGATGAATACAATGGTAAAATTTTTAAATAATAAAGTAATGAATAC
This sequence comes from Panagrolaimus detritophagus, assembly GCA_034700145.1. Lineage (NCBI taxonomy): Eukaryota > Metazoa > Nematoda > Chromadorea > Rhabditida > Panagrolaimidae > Panagrolaimus > Panagrolaimus detritophagus. Next base: position 24,811 of record JAQIXH010000010.1, read on the forward strand.
CTGAGACAATTTTTTAAATGGAATATTTTTTTACCATAAATCCTTCCATTTTTTCTTTTTAAGTTTTTTTCCAGGAAATTAATTCAGCATTTAATATGCTCCGTCGTATAATACCATCAATGCCAGCCGATAAAATGAGTAAAATTCATACACTGCGAATTGCAACAGCATATATAGCATATCTTGCTGAGGTTGGTTTTATATTTTAACATTTGGTATTCCACATATCTCATTTCACCGCACATGCAATATGAATGAGAAAACCATATGAATTTCCAGATGCTAAATGGACAATCAAATTTTGATTCAATAGATTGCAATCCCCAAACATCATTTCATGTATGGAGAAGTAACAAAGCCCAACACCAGCTGTCATCATCTGTAACTTCATTGTCTTTATTTGATTCAAAAACATTCGGGCGATATTCTGCTGTTAATGATTTGGCATTATATAGCAATAATATATTATTAGCAAGCAATGAAACTTTTTGCGAAAATGGTTGGTTTTTTACGAAATTTTTTTCTTGTAATCAGTGTTTTCCTGATTCCATTTTTCCGATTCCTGTCGATTCCGCTTTTTTCGATTCCCTTATAAGGAATCGGAATCGAGAATCAAAATTGGAATCGAAATCGGGAAAACGCTAATTGTAATATCAAGTTTTGAAACAGCGTTGTTGCGGCTCCGGCTCCCGATCCACTCGTCTTTAAAGATCAAAGAAAAAACGCCGCTTTTCGGCTCCGGAGTTGGAGCCGACAAAAAATGTTTGGCACAACACTGTTTTTAAATACATACCGTGTTCTTATTCTTTTACAGGAAAACAAAAAGAAGGTTTTCTCTGTTCACTTTAGATTTACTGAAAATTTTTAAATTTTGTTTAACATTTTTTCCTTTAAAAGTATTTGGAATTTTAAATAAAGAGAAGATAGAGAAAAATTGGTCATTAAAAATTTTTTATGCTTTTTTAAACAAAATGCTATATTTTTTTTACCGTATTTAGAGAAGTGTAAGTTGAAAAATATGTACAAAAAGAAACGCCCATGTTTCTTGAAAAATATGATTGTTTTTTATCATGTCAAAAACTTATGCATATTCATATTTAGGATGGACAGGAAGATCTGCAATGAAGAATAGTAAGGAGCATTCTTCAAATATTACATACACTAGCGTCAACATATTCGAAAATCAAAGTTCGCCGCAAATTCAATTACAGCATCGATTAATAAATCAATCAAAAGAATAATTGAAAAAAATAGAACTTTTTGTTCACTTTCCGAACTGAATGAGAAAAAAAGAAATCTTTTTTTGTAATGCAATCTGAATCTGCTTATTTTAAATCAATATCCCGTTAAACATTTTCTTTTAAAATAAAAAATTGTAAATTTTATATATTGCAACTCTTTTTGCCAAAACTTATAAAAAATAAATGTGATAAAATTACAGTATCATTTTCCCTTTGAGTTTTAATGCATTAAATTGATTGTTATTGCAACAAAATAGAGTCATTATCCATTTTTCTTTGTCAACTTTTTGACTCTTTTATTCTTCACAGCTGCACATATTGTTGCCAGATGTGAAAAGTTTTTTTATGATAGTTAAAAATTAGTCTAAAAAGAGAAAATAATATTTTTTCGGGTTCAGTTATTTGTTTCAACAAAAAAATAGCTCTAAAAATAACAGTGTTGAAGAAAAAATAAAAAATCCAAATGGATAAAAAGTAGGGTTTGTCAGAATATAACGGAGACGCTTTGGGGGAAGAAGTTCAGAAATTCCAATTTTTTCGGGACTCATTATCAGAATACAATTTTAAGGAGATTACAACAATCTTATTTTTCAAATCAAAACACTAGAAATGAAAATATTAAAAAAATCATTATTTGAACTCATATCTCAAAAATCAAAATTTCTTTACATCGAAAAATGTGATTTAAACGTAGAACTAAAGATTTTCTTTATTTTTTCATTAATAATCCTTTTAAATATGTGAAGCGTTTTTTTTTCCCATCATTTTAGTAACGGTGAAGATTTATTTAAATTTGATAACCTTTCTTCAGAATTATTGGAGTTTTAAAGATGTTTTTTTGTCAGAGGTTGCCTTAATCTTACGAAAAACATATCGTTTATTTCAAATGAGATTTTGAAGAACAGTAGTGGAAATTTAAATTTTTCAACACAAATCATTGTGACAAATGTAATAAATAAACAAAATAAAATCTTGAAACGAAAAATAAAAATAGAAAAATATAATATGCGTTGCAGAAAAAAGCACAAGACGACGTGGATTTTAAATTGAAACATTGATCGCATTCTATAAATCTTTGTTATAGCTTGTCATGTCATTTTTGGCAGATTATGCAAAATCTGCAATAATACAAGCTCAAAAACGTATCGATACCGTCCTTGATATTAAACCTGAAGAAGCAGAAGAAGAAGAAGAAGAAATTGAAGAAGAAAATATTCTTCAAAACGATGATATTGAAGATGTATCAGACGGAGCTTCAAATGTTGGACGTGATATTATAAATGTCGGGGAAGAAGAAAGTAAATCGGAGAAGCCTGATGCATGGCAGTTAGACGGGCCTTCACAGGTTTTTTTGTTTTTTATTTCAGATTTTACTGAACGTCATAATTTTTAGAATGACCCAGTGATTATTTCGGAACCTAATCCAATGAGGGATTTGCATGTTCATGGTGATGTTGTTATTTGTCCGGATTCACCTAATTCCGTAAGAATTTATGTTTTTATATTAGTTAAAAAAACCGTGCAAACAATTTTTGTTTTGTTATAGATAATAAATCTTATAAATTAGTAGTACATTATTTTTTAGTTATCTCCAACTGATGATGGTAGATATCCTCATGCTTCAAGATCTCATACAAATACAGACGAAACACAAGCTTCTGATTTTAAACCAGAACTGGTAAGATTTGAAAAATACGGTAGTTTAATACATTAAATTGTTTTTTTTTCAGCCAGAGCAATCTGAACATCATTCTCCTCAACCTCATTTCGATCCAAATAGCGATGAAATAGTAACAATTGCTTCAAGTGATATTGAAGTTATTCGAGCTAATGATGAATGGTATGAATATGCTTCAAAGTGATAAAAAATAATACAAATATTTTTAGGTCTACAGTAAGCTCACACAAGCCAATGACAATTGATGCTTTATCAGTTTCAAATATTCCACCATCAGTTCATCATGTTGTACAAAATTTAAATTCACATGGTAACGACGATCATCAATTAGCTTCTCTAAAATCTCAAATTAATATGAAAGAAAGACAAATTGAAGATCTTTCAGCATCATGCAAGTCATTATCTCAAATTAATAATACTCTTAAACAGCAGAATAAAAAATTGATAGACAAGTTTGTCGTTTTACAGAAAAGATTATCTTTTAAATATCTTTTTTTTAAGATTATCGTTAATGTCAAAAATTCAAAAAGATCTTGTCGCTAAAGAAGTCCAAATTGAAGAACTTTTTGCTGAAGGAAAAAAGTTGTCGGAACTAAATGGTCGTCAATCTAAAGAAATCAAAAGGCTTCGACAGGAACTTTCTCAACTTGAAGTTATTACTACTGCCCGTGATTCAGCTGTTTTAGAACTACAAATATTGTCTAAAAATCTTGAAGCCGCTGAACAAAATATTGCTGAATTGGAGGCACAGGTTGATGCTGCTGAAAGTGCAAATGAGAAAGTACTGAAGGAGATGTCACAAAATCAAGAATATGCAAATATAAATAATAAACAATTTGCTGAACAACAAACAAAATTGGACGAAGCTGAATGTATTATACACCAACTAAAAACTGAATTAGCAGTTTCTAAAAAAGAAAAAAATGAAATTATTTCTGAACGAGACGCAGAGCAACGAGCAAGAATGAAATTTCAAACGGATATTGCAATTAAAGATGGTATGTTTTACCATTTGAAATGAAAAAAGGATACATTTTTTTGCAAAACATGAATGTAACTAAAACTGAATAATTTTATTTGAATCTTTTTTACAAATGCTATTAAAAATTATGACAGTCATTGATTGACAATTAATTTGAAATGTTAATACTACAAAAACTGTTAAATGCTTTTCTAGATCAGATTTCTGGACTCCTAATGGATAATGAATCATTTAAACTTAAAAATGAAAGATTGAAAGAAGCAATTCATGAATTAGAATTAAGAACTCAAAAATATATGGAGAATGAAAGAACTGCTGTTGAACAACTTGCTATCGCAACTGGCCCTTTGTTGATCCGTATTGATGAACTTGAAAACGAATTAAAGACTTCAAGATATGATTATAATAATATTTTAACACGATGCAAAACTCTTGAAGCAAATAGAGACGAAAGCGACGTGATTAAAAGTAAATTTGAAGCTAAATTTCAAGAACAACATTCTGAAATCTCAAATGTAAGCTTCTTGGATTTATATTTTTATTTCTTTTTATTTCTTTTTTAGTTATTACGTGAAAATCAAAATTTAAAGCATCAATGTCAAACTATGGAAGCCAAAAATATCGCTATTGAACAAGATTATAATTCTCAACTTAAAGCTTTAAAAAATCAGTTGATAGAAGAAAATGAAGCATTGTCAAAGATGAAAAAGAATTTTCAAAATATTATGCATGATCTTAAAGTTCAAACAGAAAAGAATGCAGAATTATCACCAAAAGTTGCAGCACAAGAAAGCGAAATCCAGAAATTAAATTGTAAACTTTCGGAACTCTCTGTTGCAAAATCTGTTGAAATATTTACTCCCCGTCCGGAATCTGCTGCAAGTTTTGGTAGAATGAATACTGTAAGTTCTATTTACAAAATATATAGGAATAAAATTTTATTACATATTTAGTCAAATAATCTTAGTGATGATTTTTCAAATGTATCATACGCTGGATTCGTTGATTATAATTATTCAGGTACTTCAAATGAATCTACTGCATTACACAGTGAATTACAGAATATGACAAATCTTTATAATCAAACTTTAAACCGTGTGAAATTATTACAAACAGAATTGTCAGACATGCATAAAGAACATCAACGTCAAATTAAAATGAAAGAATTGGATTATGAGGTTACATTTCTTTTTATCTCAGTTGTAAAGTTTTAAAGAAAAATATTTTTTTAAGCGTTTGAATAATGATTATGAAGAAATTTTAAGTGAATATGGTGCTCGGGTGGAACAAATTGAAGAACTTCAAATGGATCTTGATGAAGTGAGAAAGATTGTTGCTCAACAGGTATATTTGTTTTTTTACTAATTATTATGCTGATGTGCTTTTTAGAACTTTAACTATTTTTACAATATTTTAGGCAGAAACTGTTGCGAAACTTGAAGTTGAATTACGAAAATGATAATATATTTGTTGTATAGAGCTATTTTTAAATAGATTAAAAAAAACGGGTTTTTACGGCTTTCACCGTCCTTTGATTATTAATTTTTTACCGAGTAATATTTAAAGCAAGTTAACAGAAACTTTTTATATTTTATTAACAAAAGGCTGGTCTTTCATACCATATTTTTTTTTACTTCATTATCTATTCGAAATCATTTCAATGTATTGTCTTTTATTTCTTCCAACAACATTGAATATTTATATTTTATTCTTTCTGCCGTTCTAATACTTGGGTTCTTGTAAAAATTTTTATTTATATTTTCTGTGATATTAACTAATTTATTTACGGTGCTTTTTTGTTTTAATGAAAAAATAAAAATAAGAAAAAGTAAAGAAATGCTTTTTTTATATTTTGATAAAAAATTTCTTTTCCAAAACAACAAACTGTTTTTTCTTTCTTTTCGATTTATGGGTCCCGTGTAATTTGTGTGTCGTAAAAAATCTTAAAGAATTGGAAAAAAATCATTGACAAGAGATGTATGAAATGAAAAAAAGAGAAAGAAAGAAAGATGGGTTGCACTGATAGATTCTCGGTCAAGGACAATACTGCTTTCAAATTTCTTCTTCTTCTCTAGCGCAAAGGTTGATATCCAAGTTTTTGCAAATGTCAAAATGAGTAGATTGGAAGATTTTGATAACAAAAAAGAAGTTTGCTGAATGATTATGAGGAAAAAGAAGTGACTTGTTTTGTCATAAATTAAATATCTTTTTTTCGGCTACCTGTTTTTCTTTCGATTGCACAATAGCTTTTAAAAAATAAATTCGATATCTCATATTTTCAGTGAAAGTGATATTTTACAATATCAAAAGATTTAGAAAGAATAAAATCAGAATGTGTAATAACCTTTATCTATGTCTCTCACATTCTTTGATGCAATAAAATATTAAATCTTCAAGTTGTTTTACATTTTTCACTTTTCTTTTTACAAAACAAAAGCAAAAAGGAACACAAGAAATATTGTCTTCCTTTTCTTTCAAAAACAAAAAAAAGTCTGTGGAAAAAAGTGATGTTTTTTTTTGATTTCAATTGGCAAAAAAGAAGAAACCGGAATCTTTCTTCAAATTTGACTTTTGATCACTACCATTTTCTTAAATCATCACAGGAACATTTAAAAAAAATATAATTAAATTAAATACATAAAAGAAAGTTAAATGCCATTCAAGAAGTCCAAAATCTTACAGATGTGTCGAACAATGCTTTCTTGTCTTTTTCACCATTTTTCCCTAATGATATTTTTAAGTACGGGAGAGCATTTTTTGAACAGTAAATTATACCTATTCCTAGTCAAAAGAAAATCAGGCTTTTTTTCAACGTCACTATTTCCGTTGTTTAAAAAACGAAATATTTGTTTGAAAAAATATCAAATAATGGTTTTATTTCGTTGCCCATTTTCTCGTTTATTGGGTTGGGAGGGGGGGGGGGAGGTATTTGGTAGCAACTTAATTTCAAATCAGGCTTTTCATCAAAATTTGAGTCTACGTTTTCTCCATTTAAACTTGTGATATTTTTTGCTCTATTTCATGCTTTGTCGAATCTTAATTGGAACGGATTCTGAATTAAAATTGTTTTTTGAAGAGCAAACATTTAATGCATTTTTATTATACTACATTTTTAACAAATTAATTTGTATTAAAATTTGCTACTTTTTGCATTACATATTTCTCCCAAATCCTTTGTAATATTCAAAGAATAAAAAAGAAAAATGATGATACAGGGTAATCTTTTTTGAACTAAATAAAATTAGATCACTAAAAACTGTAGAACGTAAGGCAGAGATAGATAGAAAATAATAAATGGTGTTCAATCGAGAGTATCATACCAAAAGCGACATTTGAACTTTTTTTATAAAATCATTTTTATTTTCCACCCATTGTTTTATTAGTTAAAATTAACTTACTATTCACAAAAAAAACTTGTCTAAAACTTTTACAAATCATCGGTAAATAAAAAAGGTCACAAAGTTTTTTCATTCGTTATTCTTTTGTCCTTTCTTGATTTAACCTTTAATAATTTCTATCTATTTCTAACTTTTCTTTTTATCCTTTCTCCTTTTTTTCTTCTAAGGTCAAGGGATTTTCAGATTGTTAATTATTCGATGAAAGTGAAAGATGTCTGACGAGATTTCGTTTAAATAAAATTTCTCATATTTGTACACAGGTAATGAAAGAAATTATTGTTTCTGTATGGTAAGAAACTACAAATCAATAATGAAATTTATGAAATAAATATAGTTGTTTAATATTTTTATGCCTAAGGAAATATTAAACTGTGGGCTGCAAATGAACTTTTACGAAAGAAACAATACTATTAAGATTTTTATCTAAACTTAAAAAAAGCTTTTGGTTCCACAAAAACAACATTCCAAAAAACATTTTAAAATTTTTACCTAACAAAGAATGTCAAACTTTTTTTAATAAATAGCGAAAAAGGACAATTTTTTTTCTCCTGTGATGTTTGACCATTGAGGATATTTCTAAATTTTTTGGCGAACTCATTTTGTCATCTTTTTCGGGGTATATATGCACTAAAGACAAATATAACTTTAGTTAAAAGTGATGATAAAAAACATAACTGCTGAGAAAGAACTTTGGTGATATTTTCAGCTATAAACGAGACCTTTCATCATATCTATATATATACATATGCTTATTTCCATTATTAAGAAAAATATAATTCCCGAAAAAATACAATTTTTGCGCATTGGCTATATTTTAGTGAAAGGCGGAGTTCGTGCACCCTTTCTCTATCCCTATCCGTTTTCAACCTTCTTTTTTTCAAATGGGGTTCAAGGTTATTTTTTTACGTCTGTTTCCTGTCCAATTTTCAATCGACGACGGCTATTCTTTCCTAAAAAATGCAAGTGAGCTAAACTCGCGAAAGGGTATAGTTATAGAACGCTTTGAATTGAAAAAAAAATATTTAGAGAATAGACACAACTTTTTTGGGTTTTTTTTGAAATGCATTTTGACCATCAGAAAAAAAAGATGAAAATGCGAATAAATGATTGGATTTGATTTTTTTGAAAAGATGTTTTACAACCATTTTTTTTGAGGCAGATGTCCTATATTTTGCTATCCAAAATCAAACAATGAAATAAATTTATTGAGAATGCGCTTAATGTTACGTGACTTATACATAACAAGAAATTTGCATTTACTTTCGGCCCAACAAACATTTTTATTTGAGTTTTAAAATCTTTGTCGCTTAAATTTTTATGAACCTTGTACGTCCTTTTTCATTCTTTTTTAAATGTGCCGCTACGTGGTTGCTCGAAATTTCTGATTCACACGAACTTTGAAAATTTTTTATACATTAGGAAATATAGGTAACATTGTTTTAGAAGATTCGATATTTCTTGCTTTTGTTGCGTAAAATAATAATAATATTTTTGGAATAATATATCCGGTCATAAATTGGTTGTTTATTTTTGGGCAATCCTCTCTGCCTTTTTTTAACCCCCTTTTCCCGCATATTTCATTTCTACCTTTTTGTACTCATTTCTATCCTCCCATCGATTCTGAAATTAGGTCATCATCAGAAAAACTCTTTCCATTTTTTTAGTAGCAGCATCATTCACGTTGACCTTGTGTGTGCCGAACCGACCATTTTATGAACGCAAAAGACACAACCGGCCTTTTTTTTGTTGTATTAAACAACAATAGATGCGTGAAAGTTGGTGAATTCAAATGAATCTCTTCGTCTTTTTTTGTAATATTTAAATTGTTTAAAAATTTAAGTTAAACATTATTTTTGGGTGATAGAAATATGACAGCTTTAGCGAAAATGAACATTTTTAATTTAAAAAAGAGAAAATCCAGCTATAATCTTTTATTTTGGAAACGCTTTAAAAATTTTTCTTGTTTTTGCATGTTTTTCATTGTTTTAATTCTGGAAAAGCGGCAGTCATTAAAATGCTTTATTCATTTTTTTTTCTAGATTTCTAAACACTTTTTTACCCATTTTTTAATTTTTTTTACACTTCAGACAAAACTGGTTCAAATGTCATATTAAAAAAAAGGGGTAATGGGAATGGATGAACTGCTACTGTTCATGAAATCTTTCGTATTAGACGTTTTAAAGTTTAGAAAGAGGCAGGTATTGAATCGCCTGACAAAAAGATAGGGAAAAAGGCTGAAAAGGAAATTAATTCAGAGCACAGTTCATTTGATTTGAAAAAAAAAACTCTGAAAATGGAATCAAAAAATGTTTTTTAAAAAATGGGTATACTAGGAAATTTTTAAAATTTTAAAATCAGCTTTTCTTTTTTCAAGTTTAATTCTTTGTTCTTTGAATATCTTTTGCGAAGATTGATAAGAACTATTTTATTTCCTTGATAAAAATTTTTTTAAAATCATTTTTATTTGCTTCCGCTTCAAATCCGTTTTTTTGTGTACATTTTTGTGTCTTAAATGCCAATAAGCTTTTGGATGACCATAGATCATCATCATCATCTTTATGCCCAAGACTTAATCGGTTTTACTGAAAATTTTTAAACCTGAGATTTTTTATCTAAAAAGGGGGCTAAATGAATGAATCATTGACAACCCAGATTTTTAGGTATTTCAACTTCTACTACATTTTTTTGGTTTGAATCAGATGACTTTTCTTTTCTGTGATGACGTAGAAAATCGTGAATTTCGTGTCTATTTTTAAATGCAACAAATTTTCATTTTTTTTTAAATTTCATTTTTCAGTTTCAAAACTTTGCCTACTTTTTCCTCTTGCTTGCTGACGATCCACAAAAAAAAACGTCCACCGGCATTTTGAAACAAAACTTTAATTTGCAATTTGATTCAAATATTATTTTCAATTTTTTACACTTTTTGAAGATAACCTTGCTCTTTTGTTGGAGCGCATAATGGATAGTGATAGCCGTCAATCGGAAGAACTTTCTTCTGGATGGGAACGTGTTTCAAATTCAATTGTAAGTTTTGAAATTAACATTTTTTTATATCTTTTTCAATCTTTGATTTCTTCTGCATAAAAAAAAATATTAAAGCCTAAAATATTTTCTCATAAATGTTTTTTGTTTAAGCATTTCACTTTTGTAAAAAAAATTTATGGGTGGAGATTTATATGCAAGCTTGGAATAACATTGTTTAGTGATCTTTTGTTGCATCCCATTTTCATTTTATAAGGATCCGTCTTTAACATAAGCTTCACGTTTTTGATAAAAAAAATGCTTCGAAAAATGCTTTCATTTTGAACAGTTTTTTTAAACTGTAATCGTGAAGTTTTTCTAGCTTATTTTTTCTAAATCTTTTGCTTTTTTAACGAATTTTAAAAAAAACTTGCTTTATTTTTATGTCAGATAAATTTCGCTTATCTTTTTTTGCACTTCCAACAAAAGGGAAATTTTTTTTACAAGAGAGTCTCAAAGAGGGATATAATTTATCCATTTTGGAGAGATTCATGAGTTAAGCCATCTCATTTTTACAGACACGCCTTCAACGCTTTTTCATTAATTCTTGATTTTTTGATTAATTAAAACTGATAGGCATATTTGGTAAAACTGACCTATTTTAATTGAGTATGGGCTCACTGCCCAAAAAAATGCATGCTCTCTCAAAAAATTTTTTTACTTTTCTCTCGCGCATTGCCTCCTCAATTTGTGACGTTGTCAAACACATATACTGGTGTTTTTGCAATTTTAAATTTTTTAAAGTCCTTACGTTTTTGCCAAATTAATGAGAGATCACTAAATTTTCCGCAAAGTTTTTCTGAATGAACCTGTCTTTGAACAATGTGAGTTTAAAAGAGTAAAAAAATTTTTTTAAATATTTGAGTTTACCGTATATTTGCAAGATTTAATGAGAAATATTCAGCTTTTTGAAAAAAAACTTTACATGCGGTTGTCTTTTTCGGAACAGAATCTTTGCTTTTTACTTATCACAACCTACGAGCATGTTATTTCATTGAAAATTCTTGTATTTTTTCATATTTCCTTCTCTCAAATACACCAAATTTAAAATCAATTATTTTCATCATTAAATATTCAAGAAAGATTTGACTTTTTTTCTGTTTTTTTGATTACAACTTTTATGTTGATGTATGCCGCCACCTCATTTGTGAATGTCGATCAAGATTGTTGTCGCTGATAGGCATCATCAACGTTGGCCCTTTCATCAACTTTAAAGTCTGTAACTTTTTATTTCGATAGGCATTACTTCGATGTAAAAATTTTGTGACGATTTCCTTTTTTGTCGGCAAAAGACAAAAAAGGAATTATGATCAAAGTTCTGGAAGAGAAAGAGAGTATTTCTACATTAATTTTCTTTCAAAATAATTTAGGTAAAATGATGACTTAAAATGAGGTTCAAAAATTTTTATTTATCGAATAAAATGGTATTTTACCGCTTTTTGACAAAATATGCATTTCGGAAGCTAGTAATTTTTTCAACTCATTTAGTTGAGATGTTTTATTTAGTTTTTTTTAGGTTAATCGTGTAATCCATTTTATTGACTAATTATCGAGATTTTCTAATTTTTTATTTTGTAACGATAATAAGGAAAATGTTCTCAATTTTGTTAAAGCTTTGTAAACTTCTTCCAAAGGATTTATGGCAAAAATGTCTTAAAAGATTGTAGCATTTCTTTTTTCGAAAAACCCCAAAGTAGGAGGAGATATTAAAAAAAGTGCAGAAAAGTGATCACCGATTGTCTCTAATGTCCACTTCTTGACCTTCACTTTTCCCTTTCCGCCGTTGTCGTCAAGCGGCAATGGTTTTAATGTGTTGCCACTGTCTCTTTCCATTATTTTTCTTCTCTTCTTCCTTCACGCATGGGTCTACAGGGATAACGTTATAAATGAATAAATCGTCTTTCTTTTTACTTTTCTTGAAAAAAAGGAGGACCGCCGCGCGACCTGCCTCATTTGGCATTGACAACTTTTAACGTTTATAACTTCCATCCCTTTTTTTCTATTTTTCCCATATGTTGCCATCCAAATCTTAATTAAACTTCAATATTTATTACCAATTCTGTACAAGCTTAATAATTAACCATAAATATTGTTTTCTTACTGTAACATTTTGCAGTCGAACGAAAGTATGAGTAGCAGCTCTGAAGAACCACCATTTTGGCGTGATCAAGATGAACTTGTTATTACTGGTGTTAGTGGACGTTTCCCAAGTTCTGAAGATATGAAAGAGTTCGAACAAAATCTTTTTTCTGGCACTGATATGATTACAGAGGATGATAAAAGATGGCCACCTGGTAATTAGTATTTTTTTAAAAAGAGTGTTATTTATGAGCTTTTTTTAGGCTTTTGTGATTTGCCAAAAAGACATGGTAAAATTAAAGAACTCAAAAAATTCGATGCAGCTTTCTTCAGCGTTACTCCCAAGCAAGCAAATTTTATGGATCCTCAACTTCGGCTTCTTTTGGAAGTTGCATATGAAGCAATTATTGATGCTGGTAAGTTGATAAAATTTTTTTTATTAATATCAAAAAAAAACATTCACTAATATAATTTATAATAATGATACTAAAGCACACTATACAGTCTTTTCCATTAGCCTTAAAGTAAATATAAGTAATCTTAAAATTCTTTATTTTAATTTGTCAGCAATTTTTAAATAATAAGCAATTTTTTAGGTGTTAATCCACACACCCTGCGGGGCACAAAGACAGGTGTGTTTGTTGGATGTTCAGCATCAGAAACTGCTGGAGCACTTACTCAAGATCCTGAAACCGTCACAGGTTATACATTAACTGGTTGTGTTCGATCCATGTTTAGTAACCGTTTGAGTTACACATTTGATTTACGAGGCCCATCATTTTCTGTTGACACTGCTTGCAGTTCTTCTCTCCTTGCACTTCAGTTAGCTGTTGATTCAATTCGTCAAGGACAATGTGATGCTGCTATTGTTGGTGGCGCACATTTAACATTAACTCCAACAGCTGCTTTACAATTTTTAAAACTTGGTATGCTCAGCTCCCGTGGAAGTTGCCGATCATTTGATGATTCTGGTGATGGATACTGTCGTACCGAAGCGGTTAATGCAATTTTTGTACAACGTAGAGTTGTTGCTTTTCGTCCTTATGCAATTATTTGTCATGCAAAAAGTAATACAGATGGGTACAAAGAACAAGGCATTACTTTTCCTTCTGGAGAACGTCAAGCCGTTCTACTTGAAGAAGTATACAGTGAAGCAAATATTGATCCAAATACCGTCGGATATGTTGAAAGTCACGGCACAGGAACAAAAGTTGGTGATCCACAAGAAGCTTATGCAATTACACAAGTTTTTTGCAGTACTAGGTACTTATTTATCTCTAGTTTTATTGCAAAAGCTATCATATTTTAGAACTTCGCCCCTTCTTATTGGCTCGGTAAAATCCAATATGGGCCATGCTGAACCAGCCTCCGGCATTTGTTCAATTGCTAAAGTTATTTTAGCAATTGAACGCAATATTATTCCACAAAATCTTCACTTCCAAACTCCTAATCAATACATTGATGGCCTCAAAAATGGTCAACTTAAAGTTGTTTCTGAAAAAACAGAATTTCCTGGGGGTTATGTTGGCGTCAATTCGTTTGGTTTTGGAGGGTCTAATACTCATGTTATTTTGCGTGCCCCTGAAAAACCAAAAGAATTACCAATTCTTGAATCTGTTGATTATCCTCGAATTATTTTATATTCTGGTCGCACTCAAGAAGGCCTCAAACAGTTTTTTGGAAATGTTCAAGAACACCTTGATAATCTTTATTTTCAACGTTTATTGGCAAATCAAGCTAACATCCCTCCAAAGGATACTCCTTTCCGCGGATTCTTAATGTACAATCGTGAAAATAATGCTGAACCCATCCTTGATATTGCAAAAATTCCAATTACTGAACATCGTCCAATTTGGTATGTTTACTCTGGTATGGGCAGTCAATGGGCAGGTATGGCTCGTGGCCTTATGGCAATTCCGGTGATTGACACTTCACTTCGTGCATGCTCAAAAGCTCTTGAAGAATATGGCCTTGATGTATATAAAATGCTAAATAATCCTGATCCTGCACAATACAAAAACAACACACTTAATTGTATGCTTGCAATCAGCGCTATCCAAGTAACTTTTTTACTAAAATTTTAAGATGATAAATGTAAAATTATTTTAGGTCGCTTTGACAGATTTTCTTGCTGCTCTTGGAATTGTTCCTGATGGTATTATCGGACATTCGACAGGTGAAATGGGATGTGGTTACTGTGATGGTGGCCTTACTCGTGAACAAACCATGAAGCTTGCATATTTTCGTGGAACTACCATTATGAACAGCAAAACTCCTATCAAGGGAGCAATGGCTGCTGTTGGACTTACATGGGAAGAAGCTAAAAAACGTTGCCCAGAAGGAGTCGTCCCTGCATGTCACAATGGAGCTGATTCCGTTACCATATCAGGAGATGCTGAAAAAATAAATGCTTTATGTGAACAACTTGCTAAAGAAGACATTTTTGCTAAAGCTGTTGATACATCTGGAATTCCATTCCATTCTCCTATGATGTTAAAAGTGAAAGATGAAATGCTCAAAGCAATGAGTACAGTAGTCCCAGACCCTAAACCACGGTCATCGAAATGGCTTTCAACATCGATTCCTGAAGAACAATGGGATGAAGAAGTTGCATTATATTGCTCTGCTGACTATCAAGTTAACAATGCATGTAGTCCTGTTCTTTTCTATGAAGCTCTTCAAAAAATTCCACCAAATGCAATTACTATTGAAATTGCTCCTCACGCTCTTCTCGCTTCAGTCCTTCGTCGCAATATTCACAAAACTTGCACCAATATTGGATTAATGAATAATAAAGCTGAAAATGAAATTGAATCTTTTCTTTCACAAGTTGGAAAACTTTATGAAGCAGGTGCAACTGTTCAAATTGAAAAAATATATCCAGAAGTTCCACTCCCTGTACCCCCAGGTACTCCAATGATATCTCCAATGTGGAAATGGGATCACTCTGTTGACTGGCCCGTTGTTGATGGTCGTCAAATGGCTTCTGGTGGTGGTTCAGTTAGATCTTCTGCCTCTTATACTATTGATCCCTTTTCACCAGATTCAAAGGAAACATTTTTGCTTGATCATATTATCGATGGCCGCGTTTTATATCCATTTACTGGATACATGGTTCTTGCATGGAAAACCTTGTGTAAACTGCACGCTGTTGATTATCAAAAAACACCAGTTATCATTGAAAATATTAATGTTTACAGTGCAACAATTTTGACAAAGCCTATCCGCCTTGATGTCGTAATTACTCCAGGAAATGGTGAATTTGAAATTCTTGATGGTGATCAAGTTTGTTCAAGCGGAAGAATTTATATTCCAGATGAAAATCGGCAGTTTTATTACAATGATGTCAGCACAATTGAAACTTCAAAAATTGCTGAACGTATTGAACTTGATACAGAAGACTCATACAAAGAATTCTTGCTTCGCGGTTACGAATATGGAGAAAATTTCCGTGGCATTTACCGTACATGTAACAGTGGTGAACGTGGTACACTTTATTGGCGTGGAAATTGGGTAACATTTCTTGACTCGCTTCTTCAAACTGCTCTTCTTGCTGAACGTGCAGATACACTTCGTCTTCCTACTCGTGTTAGATATATGCGCATTGATCCACAAAAGCATCTTACTCACGTTGAAGAACGAGATGGTATCCAAGTTGTTGAACTTTACAATGATATTGCAACAAATGGATGTATTGCTGGAGGTGTTGAATGTTGTGATCTTACAGCACATACCGTTTCACGCCGTATGCAAACTCAAGGACAACTTTATCTCGAAAAGCTTTATTTTGTCAAACATATTGATGATAAAGCGCTTGAAGCTTTTCCTAAAGAACGAAAGATGCAAATTGAATATCGCAAAGTTTTACGTGCACTCGTTGGTTCTGGATTAAAAGCATGGCATGATGCTGGATTACTTTCTGGATTTACAAATGGTGCAATCCTTGAAAAAGCACTTGTAAATCTCAAAGATGCTACGCAACGACCACCTGATGATATTTTGCAACCATATCTTGAAGATTCCAAATGTCCCCTTGTACAGGCAGTATGTGCTGTATTTGATACAAATATCTCTGATATAACTGATAAGAAAGCTTTTGAAGCCATTATTGCTGCACGCATTAAATCTCAAATTCAAGTTCTTGATACCGACAAATACTGGGCTGCGTCTATGCTAATGGAAAGACTTGTCAAAACAGCTCAAGATATTTGCATTGAAAATTCTGCTGGACATCGCAATAAATGTGGCGCGATTGAACCAACATCTGTTGAACAGCTTAAACATATCTTAAATGGTGTTTCGTCTCATCCTCTTCTAGAAATTGAATGGAATTGTTTGGGTAAAAATGTCAACCAACTTGATGAAAATTCTTTGGGGCAAATTGGTGCGACTCGACAAAAGCTTGATTTCGATGCGGAGCCATTTTCTGTTGGAGAAAATAAAAATTATGATTATATTGTTCTTGATAAAGTCTTGGCAAAAAAAGATGATCCAATTCAATTTCTTCAACGTTGTGCTGAAATGCTTCGCGAAGACGGATTTGCTATTGTTAATGAAGTTACTGGAGATTATGAAATTGCACTTTTTGTAGATGCACTTCTTGAACAAAGCATTCAAAAATCAGATAATAGTCGCATTTATGGAACTTATTTGAATAATAAGCAATTACTTGATATTTTCAAAAAAGCTGGTTATCGAATGTGCAATTACCAAACTGATGAAGCGCTTTGTACCAGCACATATGTTATCCGTAAAATCCCAACACAACAACGTGATCCTGCCATCATTGACATCGATGATATTGAAAATTTCACATGGATTGAACCCCTACAAAAAACTATTGAAGAGCGCCTTAATGAACCTGATTACAAAACAATTTGGCTTAAATCAACAAAGATTCGTAATAATGGTACACTTGGAATTGCATTATGCTTTGTCGAAGAAAATTTAAAATTTAATCGCTTCCGAACACTCTGTGATATTAGCGTTAAAAAGGAAAACCGTGCAGGACCACCAGTTATCAAAATGGATTCTGATGAAGTTAAAGAGATAATGGAAAAAGATTTACACGCAAACAATTATCGTGATGGTGAATGGGGATCTGTTCGTCATATTGTTGTAAAAGATGATGAAACACATTCATACAAACAAGTCCAACATGCGTTTATCAATACCTTGGTACGTGGCGATGTTTCAAGCTTAACTTGGGTGGAATCACCAAATCAATATTTTGATGCCATTGTTGATAAAAAGCCTACACATGAACTTTGTTCAGTTTATTACTCAGCAGTAAATTTCCGCGATGTAATGCTTGCTTATGGCCGTCTTCCTCCTGATGCTATTCCTGGTCAATTTGCAGATCGTGAATGTCTTCTTGGCATGGAATTCTCAGGTCGTCTAAAAAATGGAGCACGAGTCATGGGAATATTACCTGCACAAGCATTAGCGACATCCGTCGTCCTTGATCTTGAATATGCTTGGGAAGTTCCAAATAATTGGTCACTCTCTGAAGCCGCTACCGTGCCCGTTGTTTATGCCACAGCTTATTATGCATTGGTTATGCGAGGTCGCATTAGAAAAGGTGAAAAAATTCTTATTCATGGGGGTTCTGGTGGTGTTGGACAAGCTGCGATTGCAATTGCACTTCATTATGGCCTTGAAGTTTACACAACAGTTGGTACTGATGCAAAACGAGAATACCTTAAAAAACGGTTCCCTCAACTGAAAGATAGACATTTTGCTAACTCAAGAAATGCTGATTTCGAACTTCATATTCGTCACCAAACAAAAGGACGTGGTGTTGATCTTGTTTTAAACTCACTTGCACATGAAATGCTTCAAGCATCGGTTCGCTGTCTTGCGCAGCATGGACGCTTCCTTGAAATTGGTAAAGTTGATTTATCACAAAATTCACCACTTGGAATGGCTCATCTTCTTAAAAATACTACCATTCACGGAATTTTACTTGATGCTATCATGGATCAATCAATTGGAAATAAAGAAGATTGGTTGGAAGTGGCTCGGTTATTAAAAGAAGGAATTGATTCAGGTGTTGTACATCCACTTCAAGAAAATATCTTTTCTCATGATAAAGCAGAAGAAGCTTTCCGGTATGTAATGGTTAATTTTTTTTTAACATTAACAATGCAAATTTTTTTAGTTTCATGTCTGCTGGTAAACATATTGGTAAAGTGCTCATTGAAGTTCGAAAAGAAGAAAATCAAATTATTTGTCCTCCATCTGAAATAACAGTTAATGCCGTATGCCGTACCCTTTGTCATCCTCAACATGTTTATCTTATTACTGGCGGTCTTGGTGGATTTGGCCTTGAACTTGCTCAATGGCTTATTAATCGGGGTGCTCGTAAACTTGTGCTTACTAGCCGCACAGGTATTAAAACTGGATATCAAGCTCGTTGTGTACATTTCTGGCGGCGACTTAAGATTTCTGTTCTTGTATCTACTCTAAATATCTCAAATCCTGATGATGCTGATGAATTAATTCGAAGTTGCCGCGAAATGGGCCCTATTGGTGGAGTATTTCATTTGGCTATGGTTTTACGTGATTGCCTTTTCGAAAATCAAAATGTCCAAAATTTCAAAGATGCTGCAGAAGCAAAATATTATGGTACAATTAATCTCGATAATGCATGCCGTAAAATTCAAGACGAAAATCTTCGCTGGTTTGTTGTTTTCTCATCAATCACTTCGGGTCGTGGTAATGCTGGTCAAACCAATTATGGCTGGTCTAATTCAACAATGGAACGTATTATTGAACAACGCCGTGAAGATAAGCTACCTGGTATCGCAATTCAATGGGGTGCTATTGGTGACGTGGGTGTTATCCTTGAAAATATGGGTGATAATAATACCGTTGTTGGCGGCACTTTACCTCAACGTATGCCAAGTTGTTTAGCAGCATTAGATTTATTCTTGTCATGGAATCATACCATTGTTTCATCTTACATTAAAGCGGACACTGGATCGAAGAAAGCAATTGGTGGTGGCAATTTACTTCAAACAATTGCACATATTTTGGGTGTCAATGATGTCTCACAATTAAATCCTGATGCAAATCTCGGTGATCTTGGATTAGATTCATTGATGGGTGTTGAAATCAAACAAGCTCTTGAACGTGATTATGATATTGTATTATCAATGAAAGATATCCGAACTGTAAGTTAACAATTATATCACCATAAAAAGTAAATTAAAAAACATATTTAGTTAACTCTTAATAAATTGCAACAACTTGCTGAAAATGGAGGACAAACTTCAACTGCTTTACAAAAATCTGGTGAACTTGAAATGCAACAAGAACGTGATCGTCAAGCCCAACAAAATTCTGTAGAAGTCCTTGAACAACAAATGAGTCAACTTTTCAAGTAATTATTAATTTATTGACTAACGATATTAAGTACGATTTTTTTCAGAATGCGTGTTGATGTTAATGATCTCGATCCTAAAGACATAATCGTAAAATGCAACAAAGTTACTGAAGGACCTGTTACTTTCTTCGTACATCCTATTGAAGGTATTGCATCACCATTAAATAGAGTTGTAAACAAATGTAATTTCCCTGCTTATTGTTTCCAATTTACCAAAAATGTGCCGCAAGATTCTATTGAAGTTGTTGCTGCTACATATATTAAAGCAAGTTCATTTTTCAAAATTTTGATTTTTACCAATGAAATAAAATGGTTATAGGAGATGAAAAAAGTTCAACCACAAGGGCCATACAGAATTATTGGATATTCATATGGTGCATGTATTGGTTTTGAAATTGCTACAATGCTTCAGGAATCAGATGGACCAGATAGTGTTGAAAAACTAATTTTACTTGATGGATCACATCTTTATATGCAAACATACCGTAATGTTTATCGGCAAGCATTTGGAGTTACTGGTGATACACTTGTTAACAATCCATTATTTGAGTCTGAAATTATGTGTGCAATGACCCTTCGATTTGCAAATGTTGATTACAAAAAATTCCGTGTTGAGCTTCTTCAACAATCAAGCTATAAAGGGCGTTTACAGAAGGTTGTCGATACTGTTATGCAGACAGGTTTCTTCAAAGATGCTGAAACAGTATCATTTGCATGTGATGCCATGCGGAGAAAGTTCTTAATGGCCGATAAGTAAGTTAAAAGAAATTTTTTAAACATTTTTAAAAAATTTATCATTTTTTTTAGATATAAACCACAACGTATGTTCAAAGGCCATATTACTCTTATTCGTGCTGAACAAGGTGCTGCTCGTGAAGAGGATGTTGGACATGATTATGGAATTTCACAAGTATGTCGAATTGTTTCTGCAATAAATTTTTTTTTCATTTTTTAATTTGTAGGTTTCTGAAAGTTCTGATGTTCGTATGGTTAGCGGTGATCATGATTCAATTGTACAAGGCAAAAAGTCTCCAGATACTGTTAAAATTATTAATGAAATTATTCTTAATACTGATAAAACTAATGCATAATCATTTTTTTTTCTTTGACACATAGCCGGTCAATGCCTCATCAAGGATTCGCTTTACCATAGCCGTTAACACATCTTTTACATTTTCGAGCAAAAACGATAACTCTATGATTTGTTAAAATTTTTTTTTAATATCTTTTTTCAAAAATTTATTGTGTTTTCTATCTCTTTTTCTTAGGTTTTAACATTATTTCTTTTAATTTTTTACTAAACATTTTTTTTGTTGTATTTTGTGATAACTTTACCAAGATTTAGTGTTGGACTGCCCCGCTGACGCTATAATACTATGTTAAAGTTGTCCAATTTTAAACATCAAAATTTTTTTAGTATTTTACATTTACATTGATGCCTTTCAGTCACACATATATATTTAACAAAAAATGTTTTATATTTTATACTCCCGCGCATTTCATTATGTCTTTTTATAAATAGCTTTTTTTGTATGACGCGGTTGATGTCATTTATTTTATACCAAAATTTTTAAAAATTCTATTTTTTGTTTTAATAATTATTTTATTCGATAAAAAGTAAAAAAAATTAATAAATTTATGTAAAAGTTTTTGAATACCTTAAACATCAAAAAACAAAATAAAAGCTTTTTTTAATGCAAACAAAAAAGATTTTATATTTACTCTGTTTTTCTATGAATAAAATTTGTGGTTAACGGCAAAACTATTTGAATCGGTATCGTAATTGGAATAATACAAATATTGTTACAGTACAGTGTGTTCCCTGTTAAATTTTTAGCATTTCGACGTTCCATGTTTATCGATAATTTTTTCAACATCTTCTTCTGTCGACCGCAAATGTGAAGGAAGGACTAAAATTATTTAAAAAAAACAAACACTGAACATGAAGAAGACGGTGTTACAGGATTCACATTTTTATTCATCAAAGACAAATGTGATAGCATTGGAGAATTGTAACAATGGCAACATAAAATAGTAATATAAAAATTCAGCATTAAAATGTTGTAAATTGATAGTAGATGTCGGAGCAAATCTGGATTGCAACAGAATCGCGTTATGATTATTTAAATTTATATTTCTCTTCAGCAGATTAATATTAGCTGCATTTTGTGATTTCGACATTGTCCTTGAATTTCCAATTTTTTCTGCCCTTACGTCATCCCAATATCTTTTATTTAAACAATTTGGGAAATGCGGTCTTAGCTCACCTATTCTTTTTTTTATTTGTTTCATTACTGTCGCATTTTTGTTTTTCACAAACACGTTTTCGACGTTCCATTGAAAATATTTAGTACATTTATCATAAATGATTTATGCCCAAAAATAAAAATTTTAAACACTCAGGAAGTTCTTCAGAATTGAACATTTGTTTTAAAAATAAAAATACTTGAGTTTCCAAATAATATTTTGCATTTAAAAAATAAACAAATTCCCTTGCATTTTTTGTTGTTTAAAAAGCTCCTCATCATGTAGCTTACAAAAACGAATTAGAGGTGAAATGAGATATAAAAATTTTTTTATTTAATCCTAGAATAATACAGTAATCCAAAAAAAATTAATGCTTCTTATTTAAGAAAACTAATTGACCCCCGATAAAAGTGGCATAAACTTCAATATTTTCATCAATGAGAACAAAATCTGCATCACTACCGTAACATAATGTTCCTTTTTGTTTGTTAATGTTTAACAATTTTGCTACAAAGTTATGGTAATTTAAATATTCACTGGAAAATAAACTAACCTGGATTCTCGGTAGCGCATTTAAGTGCATTAGCAATGGAACAATTTGTTGCTTTAATAAAATGACTAATACATGTCGCCATATCTGATACGCTAAAAAGAATTTAAAAATCGCAAAAATTGTTTTAAAAAACATAATATTTACCTTCCAGCAGTTGTATTTTCACCAACAAGCGTTGCATGCCTTCCACGTACAAGAATTTTTTGTTCTCCAAGACAGTGCAAGCCTTCACCAAGCCCAAGTGCTTGAATAGCATCTGTAACAATTGTTAAACCTTGAGGAAAAGTTCGATATGCTATTCGAAGGGCAGAATCATGTGTATGTATTCCATCAGCAATAATACCATAGAAAAATTTATCCTCTTTTATTATATCTGATGATAACAACCCAATGAGCCCAGGATCACGATGATGATACTAAAATAATATAAAATTTAAACAATTATGTAAAATCTGTTAAACCGTTGGCATTGCGTTGAATAGATGAGTTAACGCCGTTGCACCTGCTTGAACGCCCTTTTCTGCATCATTCAAACCCCCAGATGAATGACCCAATGAAACAATAATATTTTTGGATTTTAAATATTTAATAGCATCAATGGCACCCGGAAGTTCAGGAGCCAAAGAAACAATATCTACATTTTCAAGGCTACCATAAACAGCTGCTAAAGTGTCTTCAGGATTATCACCAAAAGTTTCTTTAATTCTTTCTACAGGATGACATCCTTTCTTAGTGGAGGAAATAAATGGTCCTTCCAAATGTATCCCTAAAATATTCTTGCAAATATTAAAAAGTTTTTTATTAATTACCTAATATACCAGCACCACGATCACTACCATTCTGGCGTCTGTAACATGGAAGTAGCTAAAAGTGTGTAAGAGTTTAAACCAGTAGATAAATAGAGAAGGGAAAAAACAAATTCATTAGACAAGAATTGTTTCATTTAATAACTACAGTAATCCTTCTCACCTTTTGATAAATCGGAGCGTTCGAAGTTATAATTGTTGGACAAAATGAAGTTACTCCAGTGCTCAAAATATTTAACCGAACTTTATCAAGATTTTTTTCAACATCTTCTGGATCAGTTGATGTAAAATCTACACCGTATCCTCCTAAAATATCGTTTACATAAAAGTATAGGAAAATTATTTACCATTTAACTGAATATCAATAAATCCAGGTGATAAAATCATCCCATTACAATCAACTTTAACATCAGCTTGTCGCTTCTCTTCAAAAAACATTTTTTCTGGATTGACAACTTTTCCATTCAATACCATTAAATCCCAGTTAATAAGTTCATCATTATGAAGAAGTTTACAGTTTAAAAAATGTATCAGTTGGTCATTCAATGTTGTTGTTTTAAGCAATTCTGAATAAAATGGAATATACATCACTGAAAACACTTGATATCGTGTCTTTCTTTCTTGCAATTAATTGTTGTTTCTGCTTTTTCTTTAGACGCCCGCTTAATGTTCTATCGATAAATATTATCAGGTCATTAAAAAATTTTTGAAAAAACATAAAATTTTTTCTATTATTTCTTTCTCCTTGTTTTTATGTTCCATTGCGCCAACAACACAATATTTGACTGCTAAATAATTTCGGATTTTCACAGTTTCTTTTAAGATTTTAAAATAATTTTATTTAACTCGAATGTGTTCATTTTAATTTAAAATTTTTAAAGATGACTTTTTAAATTTTTTTTGTTTCTTTTTGAGATTTTTTTCGAAGGCTTTTCGCTTTTTGTTAAATCTAATATCATATAATTTTTTAACAAATCATGTCTGCTGTTACCCTTGCAGTAAACAACTTCCATTTGTTCTTCAGAAACAACGAATCTTTTCGCTTCGTACATTTTATCAGAACCATTGTTATGCTTGTTTTAAGAAATTTAAAATTTCACCAGATTTTCATAAACAAGTATGTTTGACACTGCACTAACAAAATATAAACACATGTGTTCTGTCATATATAGCTTATTTATTTTATATTATACAGTTATGATTTTTGCCATATTTTGTTGTGAGGTTATTAATGAACAATGGTTCCGATTAGTTTGGTATTATAAGCGTATGTAATATAAATAATCTTTTGTTTTTTTAGAGAACTGGATTAACTGGTGTTCTTGTAGAAGAACGTCCTCATCAAATGCTGAAACTTATTTATGGTCGTCTACTGCGTGCTTTACAAGATGTTCCAGCAGCTTCTGGCCTATCGTCGATATACTGAAGAAACAACTATGCATCGCTTGTCACTTGTAAAAAAAATGTTTAAATTAAATGTTTATTTCCTTGGCGTTTTTTAATTTTTTACCCCAGAAAGATTTATTTTAACGACAAAAAAAGATTTGAAAAGTTTACAGTATCTTTTTTGTATTTCTTTTAGGCGTTGATTTTCGTGGGAGAATTCTTAAAAGAGTTTCGATTTTTGTAGTAGACAATTCCGCTCCTTTTTGAGTTGAATTCACATGAATCGGAGATACTGTATGATTATTGTTGCATTGCTACAAATAAAAGGGTTAAAAACGAATAAAAGTTTAAGAGATATAACTTTTTTTGAGCATTCGTAAATGCATTGGAGGATACTGCATTCGAAATGAACAAATTCCGAACTTGTAAATTGAAATCCATAAATATAAATATAAACATGTTTGGTTGAATTTTTTTGTGGTGCACTAACAAAAACTGGTGCATCAATTGCCCTTGGTAAGCTAACTGCACATCCATTTGAATCTGTTATGTTAACAGAAGCATCTTGAGCATAGCTACCATCATGTGCAAAACAGTTGTAAACAAAAAGATCATAAATTGCTGAAAAAATATTAATGCTTTTTGGTTTAAATGTTTCAAGTAAAAGAATACATATTTCTTTGCTACGTTCGATTATTTCAAATTCAATTATATAATAATGATACTTACAACTATCTTTCAATGTAATGTCAATTGTTAATCGCTGTCCCACTTTAGCTTCCGTTGTAATATTTCCATATAAGCCATGACCTTCAATAATTTGCATACCAAGCTGTGGAGAATTTCCACCACTTCCAAAAACAGTCAAAGATTCAAGATTCCTAAAAGCATTCATATTTTAATATTATTATTTTTCATTTAATTAAAAAAATTTTACGTAATTTTAATTGGATCAATTGATGGTGCAGCTAATGTGAGCAATAAATCTTTTGTACTATGAAGGCATTTAACATTTAATGCAAATGTTTCATCGGTAAGAATAATTGGATCAGGACTTATTACAAGCGTTAATGAATGTTCAGCTTTATCAGGATAATATCGTAATCCACAAAATCCATTATTGTTGTATAAACCTGACGCTGCTGTTGTTGTTGCATTTCCAAGAGGCACAACAACTAATAAATAGTGCCCTCCCATTCCTGGCCATCGACACTGAGCATTTGAAAATTTTTGTTCAACAAATACTATTCCATTAAAGGGTTCAACAAATGCTAAATTTACAATAATTTTATCACTGGTACATATTACTTCCTTTTGTTCTAATAAATGGCAACCAATCTAAAATATATTTTAAACATGTTCAGGAGATCTAAATACTGTAACATGAAGCCTAGGTAGCATACTGAAATCGGGAATTTCAAAACTTTTAATTTTTTCTAAGTTTCATCACAAGTCTGGTCAACATTAATAATATTACTTCGTATTGGAGTTATAACTCCCTCATATTTTTTTACTGATTTTTGGATAATATAAATCTTGAATTATATTATAATTCAAGATTTATGTTCAAAGTATTTATTTTTGTCACACATGGTCCGTGTAATTTTGTAAATAATATTAACGAAAGTTGGAATGTGTAAGATTTATAATAAAAAATTTGCCAGCTGAAACAGCATTGCCAAAAAGCCTTTTGAAAATTTTCCGTTTTAAAAAAGTATCAGAAAAATTGCAAGACAATATTTAAAGCAACGAGAATTAAAACTACTACCTGATTAATTAAAAAGCACTGTACAATGATTATCAAAATGAAAGGCCATTTAGAAGGCATGAAGAAGAGTATAAAAAGTAAGGTCGTTGAGGTTTAAAAAGAATAAAAGTTTTTAGAGAAGGTATGCTCATTTTTAAGAAGAAGAAAACGAGGAAAAGAACCTAGTTAAATCTGCGTGTTTTTGTTTCGTGGCCTCAATTGAAAAAAATAATGTTTCTTTGACTGTCTTTTTTTCAAGTAAATATGGGATGTAAGTGTCCTTCATATTTTTTCCATACATATAAAAGGTAGAAATAATTACAGTTTAAAAAACTCAATAAAATATGTTATATTTCTACTACTCTCGAAAAGTTTTTGGAGATATAAGAAAAAGAAATTGTTGCATATTTTTAGTTAATGATAACAATGCTGCGCTACGTCCACAGTATCGTAGGTATTTATATGCTAAAAAAAGTATTATTAAAGCAGAAGGATTTTGAGGACTTTATCACGGATTAACACCAAATATTATTGCATCACCGCTTGCATGGGGACTATATTTTCAATTGTAAGTTTTTTTTTCTTGAAACACCCTGTATATTCCTTGAATTCGTTTAACGGTTTGGACGAAAAAATGAGTTTAAAATAATCTTAGGGATTTAAAAAAACTCATATGCCTAAAACTAGCATTTTTACCACCTTTTTAAAACTGACACTAAAAATTATAAGTTTTTTTATGGCGGTTCTTTTTTCTCATCGTTGATCAAAAATAATATCAACCCAACCTTCGAAAACCTTTCTTTAAAAAAAGAAATTAAACTTGCGCGATAATGTTTCATAATTTTTAAGGATTCTCTAAAATAACTATGTGCGCAGCAATGTGCGACGCCAGTCATTTTTTTCAGTCAAAAAAAAGAAAGAGAGGCATACTGTAAAAAATGAAACTTTTTTAAAAACTTAATTTTTATCCACCTAAATGTAAAATTTAACGGAGATTCCCGAAAATCCAACTTTTGACTATCCCTTTAATACAAAAAATTAGAGAAAATCGGCTTTTTTGACGTGTATTCTGTCTTCCACATTCTTCCTTTTTAAAACCAGGCCTATTCGATTCAGAATTTAATTCTGCATCTGATGGTATTAACAAAATTTGCCCCGAAGGCCCTTTTAACAGTAATATTACTTTTTTTTACTCATTTCTTTTTTTTTTCGTTAATATTTTTACTGTCATCTAATTATAACAAATCTATTGCATTTGGAGAACTTTGAAAAAACTGCACAACTTTATTTGACAAACGTTTGAACAACTTTGCGGAATAATTTTTATTTGTTTGTTTTATTGCGAAAACAATATTTTCAGTTTTTTAATATTTAAAATATTTTTTAATTTCTGCAAAATTATAAAATATTATAATTCTTAATTCAATAAGTATGTATAATAAACATATATATGAAAAAACTTTTTTGCTAAATTTCAAAATATTTTTGTCGTTTATGAAATGTTTTTTATGTTTGATAAAATAAAACTTTTAGTTTATTTGTTCTTTAGTCAGCTACAACACAAAAACATGTTCAACAAGTTTTAACATTTTTTAAACTGTACCACATTTCCGGTCTGATAAGTGTTTGAAGGGAAATTTCAAAAATATGAAATAGCCGAACATCAAAGCTGATTTTTTTAACATTTTTTTTAAAAAGATATTCCAAGCGAAGAGATTAATAAAGATATGTTTGCACATTAAACTTTTTTTCTCGCACCCTAAAGGCTTCTATACTAGTATAAATGTTCCGGTTATTCCAATATTTCTTTTATCTCTTTTTTTCATTTTTGATGTTCTTCATATAATGACTGTTAAGCTCGTTTATTTTTTTTGCTTTACTGTTGTCCCTTTTTTATAATACCGAAACTCAGCTTTTTTCTTTTTTTGTTTCTCTTTTTTGTCTAAAAACTGAAGATAATAAATTGTGCAAAAATGGACAAAAGAATCTAATGTAAATGTAAAAAAAAGTTGTCGAAAAATTGACCTTGTAAACGCCTAAAAAATTTGAGTTTTCTAAACATTTTCTTAATGATTTTTGAAGGTTTCTTTTACTACATTTTGATTAATTGATATTCTCCTTCTTTTTTGTCTTTTATATTTTATGTTATAGCATTGTTTCATTGTGTTTTTATTTAAAAAGACCAAAGTATAACAAAACATCATCATAGAACTTTGTTTATTCCTTGAATGTTTTTTTTTCGAGTATTCTATTCAACAAGCGGAGGCCCGGCTAAAGCCGGTCCCGCTTGACATTTTACATTTCACAAACACATAAATTTTAATTCCGCTTATGACGCTTGACAATTTGCATTTTCTCAATAAAATTGCTAAAACTTTAGATCAGTGCCAGGCGGCATTCGACCGCATGGCATTGATAGCAAATCTTGTTCAAATCACCGTCATTCCTTTTTTCTCTTTGCATTATTTTTTCCTTTCATTTCCATTCACATTCACTTTCATTGTTTTTCACATTGCTCATAGAACTTTGTTTATTCCTTGAATGTTATTTTTTTTTCGAGTATTTTATTTAAAAACATTTAAGCTAGAATGTACATAATATATAAGTTTTTTTTCTAAGAATTTTTTGAGCCCCCTTTGTCTTTTTTGAAATCACCAAAATGGATAAGCCTAACTTCGGCTGCCTAAGAAATATTTAAATTCCGAAAATTCTTTAATAATGTTTAAATATGGAGACTTTGAACGTCTTTTATTCTTAGGTTTTTTATGTTTAAAAGGAAGAAAGAAAAATTCCTTGGTAACACTATATTTACATGTACTTTAAAATTGTGCTTGTTTTGTGCTGCAGCAACCAATAACGTCGTTTGAATGATGATGACAATAGTTTGTGCTTTCTTGTGTTATGTGCTTAGTTATTTTGTTATAATTTTTTGTTTAAAAGGCAACCTAAATTAATTTTTTCTTCACTGTGGGATCTTTTTTTTCAAAATATCTTTTCATTTTTGAAAGTAAGCGAAATCTATATCTATTTTGTTTTTGACAGAAAACTTTTATTCACTTTATTTTATAATCATCTATTTTTTAAAAATCATGCTATATTTCTTGTGTCCTGTATCACACATCTCCGTGGTTTCATAAGTTTAACCAAAACAGACTTATGATAAAATGAGATTTTTTGAAAAATTAAACATTAGTTTTTGCACATTTTTAGTCTATAATACCTCCTTGTTTTTTCAATATTAAAAGCAAATTTCTAATGAAACGTGAAATTCTCAAACCATTTAACTACGAATACTTCATAGTTGTAGGTATCAAATTATTCAAAGCAGTTCTCAATAAATTTTTAAAGACATTCATATTTAACAACGATTAATCAAGAAAGTTGTTTTTTCGTGGTAAATTGTTTCGCTTTAATGGGATTAGCAATTGACGATTCACGAGAAACTTTTAATTTGTCCATAAATCATCACCACGATTTTGAGGCGTCTTTAGGTCTCTATGAAAACGTAATTCATTTTTTATTTGAAAAAAACAAGTCTTAAAATATTATATCAATTTTTAGAACAATGCAAAATATCTTCCAAAGAAAGTTTTGATTGTATCAAAAACCACAAAGCTACATTATGAACTTCAGCGCGCGAAGCTTGATTATTCTCATGCTAATAATCCTTCATTCCGAAAAAAACTTAAAACACGTGGTATAAATTTTGAGGAAATTCGAGAAAAAGATAATCTTCAACAAAATTTTATAAATGCAATGAAAAAAGAATTGGAGTAAGTTTTTTTTATTATCGAAAAAGATTCTTCGAAAACAGTGATAAAATTTAATATTTTTTAGAAAGCATGGTATTCAAGTAAAAGTTGCTACTCGACATGATTATACCAAAAATTTAGCATTGTGGGGTGATCTTATTATATCTGCTGGTGGTGATGGAACATTTCTTACTGCAGCAACCAAAGTTCGTAATGGTGTACCTGTTATTGGAATGAATACTGATCCGATTGGATCCGAGGGCCATCTTTGTTTAACTGGAAAACAAAGACGTCCCCCCGATGAAGTTATACGGCAGCTATTAACTGGACAATTTCAATGGGCATATCGTCAAAGAATAAGAGTAACAATTATTAAAAATGGTAATGATGATCTTGATTCATCCATTTTATCAAATGCAAAAAGGAGTTCAACATCAAAAGCTTGCAATTTTTTTTCTGATGATGAATGTGAAGAACTTATACATGCTATTGAGCCCATGCTCGCTTTGAATGAAGTTTTTATTGGTGAACATCATGCTGCAAAGTGTAGCTATTATGAAGTAAAAATTGATGATGGTCCTATGGTAAAGCAAAAAAGTAGCGGATTAATTGTATGTACTGGAACAGGATCAACTTCATGGAATTATAATGTTAATAAACTGTCATCTCAAACAATGAAAGATATTATGGGTGTTATGCATGATATGGGATTTCAAACGGATCAGAACATTGATGAAAAAGTTGTTGATGAAATTTGTCAGCGATTTGATTCCAATTTGATTTTTGAACCAAATGAACCCAGTAAGTTGAAAAGAAAAAAAATATTTTCAAGTTTTTATATTTATAGAAATGGCATTTACCGTACGTGATCCTGTTTTCAATGCAACATTTCCAACAACAAGTTCAAGAGGGTTTGCAAAAAAAATTCGTATTAAATCTCGTTGCAGTTCTGCTCATCTTGTACTTGATGGTTCAACATCTGTACCATTTAATCAGGGAACAGAAGTTTTACTTGAGCTTATTCCAGAAGACGCACTGCATACAGTTATCCTTAAACATTAAATTTATGTATAAAACTTTTTTTGCGAGGTGTAGAACTTTTTTAATATTTGTTTTGTATTAATCTACTGCTTTAAATCAATATTTATACTGATGTAACGTGTTTAATTTCTTCCACTTATGAGATGTTATGATTTAATTTAAAGATCATTCACCAAAAAAACGGGTTCTATTATTGTTCTTGTATGATTTAAATATTGTATCTATTAAGTTAAACAGCTTCTGAAAATAAAAGATTCCATCCATTCTTAGAAAAACACACATTTGATTTTGTCCAAATGCAGTATAAACATATATAATGCATATTATATAAAAACGAATATGAATACATCAATTTTTATGTAAACCACCATAAATTCATTTGGCTCATTGCCAAAATTTGCATTAAAATAAAAATCAAACTAGAATCTTGTTTGTTGGAAAGCGCAAAAAGGTCTCAAAGATTTTTGCTTTGTGTTTTACAGCATAATTTTATAAAGAAATGGAACTTGCTAATCAATTATAGATGATATTATGAAAATAAAACAAATTTGATGAACTTAAGCTTTTTTTTTGCCTCTTTAGTTTAAAATGGTCTTAGAACGAAGAATCTTAACAACAGGCTCAAGATCGATGAACAGAAGACCAGAAATCAAAGCAACATCAACGAAAATTGCCATAGGTCTTTGTTCTCTTTCATATCTTTAACAAGTTTTTTAAAAAAAGTTATATTATGTAAAAGCTGTGGTATTGATTTTGTCGTGTTCGAGAGTTTAAAAACATTACTCATGAAATAATAAAGTAATATAAATAATTAATTATTATTGCAGGTATAACCATGAGCAGCACAGCTACACAAGAGATTTGGATTGTCTCAGCTCCTGGTGACAAAACTCCTCAGGATACATGGGAAAAGTTAAATTCAGCTACTGGAAGTATTTCAACAAATAATAAATTTAATATTCCTGATTTGAAAGTTGGTACTTTGGATCAGCTTGTTGGTCTTTC
>JAQIXH010000011.1:0-55099 GCA_034700145.1 Panagrolaimus detritophagus
CAGCATATTTCTCTAAACATAGATTTCATTTTAATGGTGAAAAGATGCGATTAAAGAGTGCTATTTATCGAAATTCTTGTAGGTTACCCAGTTTATTTACTGTATATATTATTTATTTGTTTGTTTTAGTGAATGGAAGCTTTGGATATGGAACAGCGATGAAATTTAATGATGGTCATAAAGCTTTTGTTCGAAGTTTAAATAGCAGCTTTACTAAAAATCCAACAAAGTGTTCGAATATTCTTGAAGATCTCTTGCTGCTTAAACATGATAATATATGTCAAATTCGAGATTATGATGTTTGTGAACGTGGTGATGGACTTCCTGCAGTAATTGTTGTACGCTGTGATTGCTATGTTCAAAATATTCAAGAATTTTTTGCTAAAAATACTGAAGCGTTTCCAGCTCATCAATATATTTTTTGGTTCTATCAAGTAAACTTGTATATATCTTTTTATTTCTCATAACATGTTTTTATAGGTTACATCTGCTTTGGCATATCTCCGTGAAAATGAAGTTACCTGTAAAATGCTTTCACTTCATTCATGCCTTTTGGATCATCAAGAAAAAATTAAGGTAACTGATTTTTGGTCACAATCCGATGAATCTCAAAGTCGATGGTGGCTTTCAAATAAGGCATTAACAATCGATAATGGTTTTTTAATTGAAAGTTTTATGAGAAATGATTTGTGGAGGTTCGTACTGTATTTTTTTTGTAATTTTTTACTTAATATATTTGAAATATGAACAGCTCCACTAGGTGCAGAAATATATATGTAACAGAGACGACTATTTTTTAATTTTTAGAAATGTTTCTCCTGAAGTTCTTCTTGGCCATCAATGGACAGAACAATCATTTATTTGGACTATTGCATTGCTATTTCAGCAAATTTTAATCCATGGAAAACGTCCAAATCGTGTTAGATATTCTTCATTAATCGATTTTTTAAATGCTGGTGGAAAAGATGATGCCATTTGTTTTCCAAAGGAATCAGCACCTGCATTGTTAACAAAGTTCTTGGGTGAATGTTTGCAACAAAATTCTGATAATCGTCCAACTTTTACTGAAACTCAAAATATTATCAATCTCCATTATAACCGTTGTAAAATAGTTAATTTTTTTAATCGTTTTTAATTTTGTATACTGTAATTTTGTGGATTATATCATTGTAGAAATATTTCAAATAAATATATGTCATTCAAAAGGTGATTTTTACAAAAAACCGCTTCTAAAATGAATTGTTCATCATATACGTTGAATGAATTCATTTTTTTGTTATTCATAGATTGGTGTCAGTTTTAAAATTGGTAACTTTTTGAAAAGGTGTAAATTTTTGGCATGTATCGAAGACGACACAAATACAAATTTTTCTGATATTTTTCAAAAATGTTTCTTCTCTAATTTATTTTGAATGACAACAAAATTAAAAGCTTTTTTTGTTTTTGTTGACCGAAAGCAATTTATTGGCCGGAAGTGCGCAAAGAAAGCTTTTTACTATTGGCCGCCAGCAATTATTGTCTTCTTTTACTGTAGCTTTCACTTTACCTCCTCCGGCATAATAATAATGTTATTGCGTAAAAACAGAAAAGAAAGCCAAGGTACCTGCTTTTGCCAGCAGCTTTTGTTTTAAAGAAAAAGAAATGTGTAGGCAATGAACGGCAAAGATAATCGACGATGAAGAAGCATTTATTTTTTTTTGTCAAAGCTTTCAGAAACTTTAAAATCTTCTTCCCTTCTTTTTTTATTCATTTTTTGTCATGGCAACCTCTTTTTTCCTTCTTCTCTGTTTAGAAGTACGGGAAAGATATGAGCATACTTTGAAGCATCAATATTACGATATTTAGAAGGAAAAAAAATACCATTGAAAAAAAGCACAAAACGATTAAAAAATTTTATTTTTAATGGGCGGGAGGGGAACTATCTTCATCAGAAAAGTATTAAGAAGAAAAAGCTTAATATTAAAGAAAAATTTGTATTTATACGTGATATTTTTCATCAAGCTTAAGAGAATTTAAAGAAGAAAAAGTAACACAATTTTATATGAATCAATTTATATAAAAAAGATTTTAAATAAACGTTATTTTATTTTATTCATTCCTTCCTTTTATCATTATCCCTTTTATCCTTCCTCTCTTTCTTCTTCCATCCACAATATTTTTTCTGGTTTGTTTTGGGTATTTAAAAAGTAAGACAACTCATATTTTGATTTATTATACGGTAATAATATCGTATCATATTTTCTGTTTCAAAAAATGGAGCGTCAACAGTTACAAAATGGAAGAATTCTTAATTCCATCACAAATATCAAAGATGAAATTCATGAAACTCATTTTCCTCCAACTTCTTCACAACAAATTTCTCCCCAATTGTTAATCAATTCTGTTAAATCTGTCAAAGCTTTGGTAGCGAAAAACCCAATGCGTAAGTTTTTATGGTTTATTTTTATTTTGAAAGTTAAAAATGAGAAAGCGGAAGTTTTTTAAGATAATACCGGAACTTTTATAAAAAAAGAAGCTGGAAAGAGTTTTCTAAGATTACGTGGATTTTACATTTTAAAATGATGAATTTAATTTAATCTTTTAAAAATCATGTTTTTCTTGTAGCATACATGTTTAAATCCATAAAACCAAAACAGAATTGCAAGTAAGAAATTTTGCGAAATGCTCTTTGTCGGTTTGATAATAAAATAAAACTTGCTTTATGTAAAATATGATATTGCGAAATGAAAATGTATTTCTTTGTTACCGTGCATTTTTTCAAACTTCAATTCTTTATAGATACTATAATTACTGTACATATATTATAGTAAATAAATAGTGTTGTCTGTTTTACATGTGTTTTCCTCGTGAATAAAAAAGACATGAAAAACAAGTTTCCCTGTTAAAAATATACACAGATCTCAATATAAGACTCAATTTAAAAATTTTAAGGTAACACTTTCCAAATTAAATTTTATGCCATTAAAATTAAGTTAACTTTATCAAAGAAATAAATTTGATACTTGATTTTTTTGGAAAAAAAAAGAAAGACAAATATGATTTTAAAGTTTTTTTGAAAAGTTCCCCCCGCTCTTTTTTTAATTATGCTTAAATGATTTTGCCGCTTATTTGACTTTTCTTTGCTTTCTTACAAAATATTGAAAAGAAAGGTGAAAAATGCTGTTCATTTTTATGGATAAAAGCAACTTTGTTTAAAAAGTTATAAAAAAGTCAGTCTTTAAAGTGAATGGATGAAAGGCAAAAAAAAGTGGCATACACACAACGATTTTATGTGGTCAGTGAAAAATTGTAGCGACTTTAAAGATTTTTGAAGCAAGCCTTCTACGACGACGAAGACAGGAGTAAAGAAAAAGAATTTCTTTTTGTTTAACAAGTTTTTTTTATGTTTGGAAATGCTTGTTTCGCATTCTGTTGCAGCGCCAAATAATATTATTGTAAATAATCGGGAAAATTATCAAGAAGATATCATAGGGAAAAATTTGCAAAATAACTGTAAAATTATTACTTGTACATTTGAAGCTATTCCATCCATTTCGACCTTGCTCTCACATTTACCAAATCAGGGTAATCCATTTGAGAGTTAAAAAATTTTGGTATTACTGTATTATTTTTAACTTTTGCTTCTTTTTTTCAGGTGGTGGCCAAATTCAGTTATGGCAATTTTTGCTTGAATTATTAGCCGACGAAAGGCAAAATGCAAATTGTATTGCGTGGGAGGGCACCCAAGGCGAGTTTAAACTTGTTGATCCTGACGAAGTTGCAAGAAAATGGGGTCAAAGAAAAAGGTAAGAATTTTTTTGCAAAAATATAAACATTCATTTCCTCATTTTGTTTTTTATAGTAAACCAAACATGAATTATGACAAATTAAGTCGAGCATTACGGTATTATTATGATAAAAATATTATGACAA
Organism: Panagrolaimus detritophagus; assembly: GCA_034700145.1. Lineage (NCBI taxonomy): Eukaryota > Metazoa > Nematoda > Chromadorea > Rhabditida > Panagrolaimidae > Panagrolaimus > Panagrolaimus detritophagus. The sequence continues at coordinate 3,913 of JAQIXH010000011.1, forward strand.
AAGTTCATGGAAAACGTTATGCATATAAATTTGACTTCCAAGGATTAGCGCAAGCATGCCAAAATCAAAATGGAAGTTCAACATGTACTACACCCGTCTCATCAGGAAATGATGTCATTAGTACCCCACCAGTTTCAACTGTTTCAAATGGAAATGTGTCTATTCCTGCATATCCGGTTCAAGGTTAGCATTTTTAAAAACATCAATTATAAACACTTCTTTTATTATAATTAGATATTTTACTTAACATTTTTCAGCGTATCCAAATTCATTTCGATATAATTCTGCACAACCAAAATTTTCAAATCAATCATCATATTCATCATCAGCATTCATTTCATCAAATAATCAATCATATGATCGAATGGATGCACCACCGCCACAACAGTGTGCACAAAGTCAAAATACCCCATATTGGCCAACAATGCCCTTCAATAATCCATATATCTGTCAATCCTATTATCCTCAAAATAAATATGATCAACTACCAAATGGAACACAAATTATTCATAATGAGCAAAAAATCGCAAGTTTCCCTTCATAAATATGTTTTTTTTTGAACTGTTTCCTTTTTTTATAATTAAGTTCCTGTTTGTAAAACACTGGTTTTAATATTTATTCATAAAATTTTTTTAATTTTTATAAATTACAATTTAATTTAAAATTAGCTTTGAAAATTACAATGAAAAAAAATTAAACTTTAACCGGGTTTATTTTTAAATATTGGTTACATAAAAAAATTAAAAAACAAATTAAAACAAACAAAACAAAATTCTTATTATTGCTTATTTTGAGGTACAACATTATCATATCTGCTGATATCTAAGGGTAATGATTCAGCACTGCTAATATCAGTACTGTATTTATCAGCTTCATCAAGATTTTCATCTGTATGATCATCAGCAGCATAAAAAATTTGTTCCGCTCTGCTGCTACTTTCAAACATTACCCGCTTTTGTTTAGCATCAGTATTTTTTTCAAGAGGAATTTCAAAATCTTTAAATTCAGGATTTGATAAAATTAATAAATTATTATTATCCGTAATAGCTGGCTTTGAAGTGTATGATTCTGTTTCATTAATCAATGCATTTTCTTCTATAGTAATTTTAGGCCTAAGCATTTCTTCACCATGAATTTGATGCTCTTCATTTTGGGTTGAAGTACTTTCACCACTTGCAAACATTTCTGGAACGTACAAAGGATTAGAATCTCGGCTACGGCGTGAACGACGAAGTGAAAGATTTCGAACATGACGAATCATATTTTGTCCAATTTCTTCCATATTTTTAGTAACACTTGAAAACATTGATGAACTACGACGCATATTTCCTCCTTCAGATGTGATACTGTAAAAGAAAAAAGATTGAAAATTTTGAGAATAAAAATAATAAAAAATGCTTACGAAGTATCCATAGACATTGGAATATCTGTTAAAGTATGTTGTGTTGCAACTGAACTTTTAGCACTTCTACGTTTATTAAAAAAGCCTGTAATTGAATTTTCCAATGATGAATAACGAAAAAGTTTCTTCCATTTTGGAGAATCTTCTTTACTGAAAACATTTTTATTAAATTTCAAAAAAAAAAACTCAAAATTTACTTCTGCGGACGTTCAATGACTGTATGAAAAGTTGGAAGATTTGCCGGACCACCATTAACATGAAAATATGGTTGTGCAGAAATTCCATGATTATTTTTAAATGTATCTTCTTTATGCTTCATGTAATTATTCATTTCAGCAGCCGCTTCATCATCAGCTACATTACCCGCTCCCTTTATTTCATTTTCATCCAAACAAAATATAACACGTGCATAAACAATAAAAAAATTGCATAAACTTTTATGAATTGTAATACCACGTAATAATTGAGAATCAGCATCTTCATCCGTTGTAGGAACACGAAAAAGATTGGGTGCCCATACAATTGAAAGATTGCTTGCATTCATATCTGTCAAATCTTTATGCCGACACATTCGTGAAAGATGATACATCAATGCTCGAGCTGTCCTAAAAAATGATAAGTAGGAGTTTTTAAAAAAATTTTATAAATGCAAACATGAAACCCTAACACAAAACTTTTTAAAATTAATATGAAGCAACCAAACGAACCGATAATGTGCAGCTGGTAAACGACGAACAGCTTGTCTAATATTTTTTATTCGATATTTCGGATCACTTTCATAGGCTGCCTAAAAAAATCAAAGACATTGATGGTAAAAATTATACGATAATAACTTACCAAAATATCAGCATAAAGTTCATAAGTAAAAAGAGGATTAGGCAATTGCCGAAAATATGTTTTAAGTAAAGATGATACACAATGAATATCTCTTAAAATTTTTGAATCTGTTAAATCAGGTAAATGCCCATGATCAAATTCATATCGTAATCGAGCAATATTTGACTGAATACCACATTGACGATAAATACCAGTAATTAAGCCATGATTTTCAATAACATCAATACATTTCGTAAGAACTAATGGAACTAAAATAAAAAAAAGCGAAAAATCAATTGCAGTAAATAAAAAACAAATTACGTTCTGTATTTGTTTGAATTAAATGTAGCGTTAAATCTACACCAAAAACAGCTTTAGTATTTCTTGGAGTTGTCCAAAAAGATGGTTTAAGAATTCTTGGCCGCATTCTCCATACAGCTTTTCGATTCATAAAAGATCGAGTACGAAATGAACGTGCAAATGGTGGAGAATAACCATCCGTTTCTGCTTTAAAAAGCTTTACACAGCTGCTCGGAAAATATCCCATCTTAAATATATAACAATTAAAATAATAAACGTTTAAATTTTTTTTTTAAATTAATGCTTACTGCAAAATGATGACTTTTTGGTAGGGATTCTTCAATTACCGGCAATGACGCCCTTGACCCACGTACTGTAGAATGCCCTTCTTTACAAATTGTAAGCTTTCCTTTCCAAAATACATGATCAGATTGTTCCATACTTTTCATTTCAATAACCGAAACAATGTCCCCAATCTATAAAAAAAAGAATAAACATTTATCTACATCGTTTGTATTGAGCAAACTGTGGGGAAAAAGTGCAGCTATATGAGATCTCCTTTTTTTTGCTTGCTATTTCCTTTCAATAAAAGGAAACGTGTCAACATAAAGCTGAAAGTCCCATTTATCTCATTTGTGGCATTTTGTTGTTCACTTTTTATAAAGCCGAAACATAAAATGGGCAAAAAAGGAGAAAAAAAATGTTTTTGTTCGACAAAAGTAAAAAATTATAGTATGCAACAAAATTGGACCCTTTTAAAAAAACCCAGCAGGAAAGCGCTTACCTTTATTGAAAGTTCATCTTGCCTAGTTGCAGTAAAATTTTGAATGACAATTGCGGCTGCCATAGCAGGGGTATTTATCTGTGATTGTTCAATAGGAACAAAGTGATTACCACGTGAATCTAACTGAAACCCAAAATAAGTAATACATTATTTCCAATAAGATAAAAAAAACACACTTCAAGAAATTTAAGCACCGGAAAGCAAGTAATTATGCTTCCTGTAAGTTGTGATAATCGATCAACATAAGTTGCAAGATGACAACGAATTTTTATCGGGCTACTAACAGCCCATGATAGAGCTGCAGTAGTAGTAGTGGCATTTGTGGAAGCTGATGAAGAACAAGTTGGAGATGGTGGAGAATCATTATTATTACTTCCAATCATAATTGTTGATGTTGTCGGAGTTGATGGAGATGGCAAGGATATTGCAGAAAGTGATAACTGACGTAATTCAACTAAACGACTATGTCTTCTATCAAAAACGCAGCGATGAAGTTGACAGTCAAATTCCATAAATTCAGAAAATGTTCGATGTATCATCCTAATATTGGAAAAAAATGCATGTTAAAAAAAGGAAAAAAAACACAAACAAACCATTTCCGATTGTTACTTTCTATTATAAAATTCCATAAAAATATTGTTGGATTAAAATTCATTTCATTTAATAATTCTGATTCACCAGTTGCCAATTCAACATTCACCGGACCAAGTTCAACATATTCATAATGAAAATGCTGAGAATCATTAAGTTTATGAATGCTGTAAAAATGCAGATATCAATAAAGTTTTGCATAGGAATTAATATAAAGTACCTTGTCGACCGAGTTGGAAGTGGACTTCTTGAAGGATAAGTAGGTCGCCGAATTTCAAGGCGATTGCCAAAATGCATAGTTGGGGAAAGCATTTTTGTTTATTTATCAACCAAATAAAAATAATTATAATAAATTTACTAAAGGAATTAAAAGGAAATATTGTGAATGAATTTACATCATAAGTGAATCTGGAAAAAATAATAATCAAATTTTTATTTCAGTTTATGGATTTTTAAGATATAAAAAATAAAGAGAGTATACGTTTATGCACGAATGATTGTTGCCACAAAGAAAACCCCTTATTCAATCATGTCCATTATCTTCAAATACCATTAATTTTATTCGTAAATCTTTGTCGGCAAGATAGGATTAAGAAAAATAAAAAGGAACAGAAAAATGGACATTGTATGGATTGGAATTTTTTTTGTTAAGAGAAAAGGAAAACAGAGAGATACGACAAAATCAAAAGTTATTTTGGAACATTTTTTTTCTGCATCTTTTAGGTACTTTCATTGCCTTTGGACACTCGTTAACTTTAAAAAAAGAAAAAGAAAGAAATGCAGGCGATGAAGGAAAAACAAAAGAAGAAAAAGAATGTACAGCTGTTCAAGCTTCATATTACAAATGTGGTGTGGCGGCAATGAAGGTTTTTTTAAAACATATATATAAAAGAGACGGACGGCATAAGGCGGGATTGATTTTGGAGAGATATCGGTCCAAAGAAAAACAGTATTTTGGCTATCTTTCATCAATAGTTTGCTGACAGACAAGCTTTTAAAAGAAAAAATGAAAAAAAACACACAAAGAATCCAAAACACTCGGTTCTTTTTTTTCTCTTTCATTCATTTAGCAAAAATGCTACGTTCATTTTTTCCAAAAATTAATGATTTAAAAAAGCTGATTGAAAAAAATTGAACATAAGATAATCGTTAAATTTCTTTATTTTGATAGCACTAAAGTCCGGACAACAACTAATTGCCTTCGGATAAGAGCAAAGAAATGTGACAAAATTAAAACAAAGCAACATTTTTTAATGTAAAAATTTTGAAAAAATGACAGATATTTATTGTTAACGTCGTTAATTCGTGGTTCAACGAGCAATAAAATGCCACTTTAAAGGTCGTTTAAAAAGGCTCTCTTTAGGAGTTTTGTCGGAAAATTTAGAAAACAAAAAAGGAGAAGAAAGATGTAAAGATAACAAACAGAAAAATTTTTTTTGCGCGCTCATTTAAAAATGAATGGTTTATAAATGAGGCAAATAACAATGGTGTTCTGGAGGAGGTCTTCTTTTGTTAAATTTGATAGAATTTTGGGAAACAATTTGAACATGTTGTTGTTTACTGTTTTTTACAAAAAAACACTTACATCATCTTTACTAAAAATTAACAAAAAATAATTCAATGTAGAAAAACTTGTGTTAAACTTTAAAGACTTTTAGGTTTAAGTTAACCGAAAAAGTAAGAATATTAAATTTAATACCGTAAATTTAATATTAAAATGTTATTTATAACCCTTTAAAAAAATATTGGCAATCCCTGTTTACAGTAAGGAAAATGTAGAAAAAAAGAACAATCGTTTGAATTTGTCTTTTATTTTGTTATGTCTGGTTTTCATGTCTATTAAGGATATTAGAAAGCTTAAAGAAAATGTCAAATGTCGTGAAATAAATATCCATCCCAAAGCTTCAGTTTATTGTACATTAATTAAAAAATAATTAACCGGAATGATAAAGCACCTAAGAAAAGCAATAATAAGTGAAAAAAAATAAATTAGTAAATTATACATTTATAATTAAAATACAAAAATAAATAAGCAAAAAAGGAGATAAAGCGTTCAGTGATGATATCAGCGTAGATATTTAAAGTTTATATAAATTAAACATTTGGAGTTGTCGGATAAGACGTTTGCGTTTCCATATGCCGAAATTTTGTATCAGGTTTCTCAAAAAAATTTTTGCGACGAAATGAAGGACCGATTTTCTTTAGTAGTAATGCCATTTTTTCAATATATGCTTGATTTTCATAAGTATATTCAACACATTCCCACATCATTCTTGCAAGATCTGCATCATCTTTGGTATCCATTGCAATTTCTTTAAATAATGGAGAACTTAAACGGAAAAATGGTGTACGAGAATTTGAACACCAAGCTAATGCACGATTTACTGGAGCTCCTTCAGTTGCTGTTACCTGAAAAAAAAAAGAAACATTGATAAAACGATTTACAAAGGAATTGTTCAGATCTGACGTGATCCAAAAATCGACATTTTTTACCACATCCACCCATTAGGTGTTCAGACATCAAAATTTTTTGCCGACAAAGTCAAATAGATCGTCAGACCCCCTATCCATGATTGGTATCACGTCATATCTATACAGTCGCAAAGCAAAAAGAAAATACTGCAGCAAACACGTTATTACAGCATGTACCAAATTTTTTTTTCACTTACTTGATCAACAATGATAACACCCAAATTTTTTATTGCTAATGCAGCAGCATATGGATTTGTAGAGATTTCAAGCTGTTGAGGATCAAATGGAATATTTGGAATAACACCTGTTCCAATACTTAATATACAGCCAACACGAACTTGCTGATGGATACGTTTAAAACGATTTGTTGAATTCCATAAATCTATTTCAGATAATAAATCAAGTAATGGATTATTTGACATTATTCCACCATCAATATATTTACTATCAACATTTGCAAAATATGTTGGCGCAGCAGATGTTCGCCTTAAAGCTTTCCAAAGTGGTAACTCAGAAGTATCATGAAATCCAAGCTCTTCATTTTCAGATTCAGTTAATGGAAGTTGATAATTTCGCATAAATTCAAGTTGTACAGGAAATACATCCGCTCTTACCGTAGTAAACATCAATCTTGGCCATCTTAAATCATTTAACATTGTTGTATTTCCCATTTCTGTTTGAATAAATGTTTCTAATACATTTGCACTATACGGTCGTACCCATCCATCAAAAACTAAATCTTTAAAGCGTAAATAAATTCTTTGACAATCTCGACATGATTTTCCTTGAGTTAATCCAGCAGCAATTAAAGCACCAGTTGAAGTACCAGCAACCCAATCAAAATATTTATAAAGTGATTCACCAAGTATTCTTTCGATTTCAATCATTGTTTGAATAATAACAAGCCCACGAATTCCTCCCCCATCAAGTGATAAAACATTAATAAAATTATTAATATCACCTTCAGCAGCTTTAGAAAGTGCTTCCATTAATTCTTCATAAATTTCCTAAAAAAATAAATTAAAAAACTAACATGTAGAAGAAAAAAAGTATACATCTTGAACTTGTCTTTGTACAAAATTTCCATGACCCAGTGATTCAAATGTTCGATTTTCAAGTTTCTCCAAATCTGCCATTGAACGGGGTGATGATACGCATTCAGATAAAGATCGATTCTGTCGAGATTTATTAACACAGCCAGAAACACAACCAAGATTTATAGGTGGACAACGTTTTGCACCACCAATAATTAAGCTTTTAAGGAGATCAGTACTAAAATAGATATATTTTATAAATTCCTACAGTAGTAAAAAATTTACTCTTTAAGCTTAGCTGCCATATGCCGTGGGCTTTCACCATGATTATTTGTAACATTAGGATTTGCACCAACTGCTAATAGAGTTCGAGTAATTTCAAGATATCGATGTGATACAGCAATATGTAATGGAGTGTCACCATTTCGATTTGTGACATTTAAATCACATCCATATGATGATAAAGTAATTATCATTCCAAGATCACGACGAGATGTATATAAATGGAGTGCAGCTAATCCAGCTTTATTTTTTGCATTCAAATCAAGATTTTTATGTTGTAAATACAGTAATCCCATCAATGATGTTTTGTATAAAGCAGCATGAAGTACGGTATTTCCAGTAACTTCATCTTTTTCGTGAATTAATTTAGGTGAAACAGCTAATAAAGCTCGAATAACACTAAAAATAAGAATAATATAATATAAAGTAAGATAATATGACAACACTTTCTTACTCAGTACTTTTTCCTTTTGATTGTACAGCTTCAAATAATGGACCTCGTCCAGTTGTTCGCAATGATAATTCTGCTCCAAATCCAAGTAAGGCAGCTAAACAGCGCGGATTTGCATTTCTAATTGCTAATAAAACAGGGGTAACATGATCGTCATTAACAACGTTTAAAATTGGTTTTGTTCTTGGATCTTCCCATATAATTTCAAGCATAAGAACGGATGCAAGTGCAGCATAATGCAACGCAGTATTTCCCAAAACATCCCGAGCAGCTGGATCTGCACCAATAGATAACAGAAATCGAACAATTTCCGGCTGATAACTTTCAATTGCAATTTGAAGTGGATATTTCCCTTCTGGTGATGAAACAGTATTGGTAATCCTGTAAACGGATAAATATAATACGTTTATTCTTCGAAATTTCAAAAATTTATTTACTCTTCAATTGAATATCCATTTTCTTTTAAAACAGCAAGCCCATCTGCAGAAAATACATCCTCTCTTCGGCAAGCTATTGCAATATGTACCATTCTCCATAATGGATGAAGTTGAAGTTGAATTGTCATATCTCGAATAATTTTTCTAACATCTTTTTTCTTATCTGCCATTTTAAGTAATATTCTACAATCTTCACATCGACCATAAAAATCTATTGCTTCACCAAAATCATTTGAACGAAATATACTTAAATTTAAATCACGATGTTCATGACGATAAGTATATACAACATGATGCAGAGGTTCACCAGGAGCATTTTTAACACTTCCTTGTACAACTTTCAGCATATGATTTGCTTTCCCAGCATCATTATGTGGATGTAAAACTTTATGTGCAGATAATAATTCAATTGGAAAAAATACAACTTCAAACGGATCAGTTGGAATCCAATAATCTTCTCCAAATACCCTCTCTCTTGCACTTGACCATAATTCTGTTAATTTAAGTGAAACTTGAGCAAATGAGAAAAATCTAAAAATATAAATACGGTATTTTATTTAAAAATTTTTTAGCATTAAACATTTAAAAAAAGTACCCTGGTTTATTATTTTGTGATTGCACTAATTCCCCTGGCGAAGGTGGCGGAGAAGCTGGATCATCTTCATGGCTTTTACGAGATTCATTTGATTGTTCAGAAACGGCAGCAACAAAGATATTTTCTTCAATTTGAAGTTTATTGACGCCGTTTATTTCACCCATCTAAAAAATTTTTTAAAATATAATATTAAGATTCCTGTAGAAATTTTTTATTTCTTTTTGCAAAAGTATAACACGTTGATTTGTTGAAAAAAAGTTATTGAAATAGCACACTTTTAATTGAAAAAAAGTGATTCATCCAGAAAAAAGTGGGAGTGCAAAAAGGGAAGAATGTTTTCAAAAATGAAAAAAAAACTATTTTAAATCCTCCAACAAAAATGTATAAAAAGAGGAAAGCTAATGAAAGCATAACCAGATGGATATATGCGATAAATGTTTAATGATGAAACTTTTTTATTAATATTATACTTTAAGTCTACTTCACGATAATTTGTGGATCAAATGAAAGAGAAAAAATACATTTCATTTATATCAAAAAAAAGAATAAACAACATCGGAGTTTTAGTTGTCTAGGAGAAAAAAAAGATGCAAAAAGAGGACAAAAGCAATAGACGAAGACATGCACACAAGAAACTGCTGGGTTATAAAAGTATCCAAAAAGTGCACATAGCTCATTTCAGTGCTTTTTCGTGGTTAGACCGTTTTTGCTTCGACTTTTTTTCTGAATTTTTTTGCAGGTTTACCAAACTCTGACTGTTTATCTGAGTTAATCCAAAAGTTAACTATCGAAATAAAAAATTTGAATATTTTGCAAAAAAGGGAAAAGGAAAAAGAGACACGAAAGGTAAAAGATGAAACGCGAAACAAATTTGCAAAGACCCGAAGAAACAAACCAGAGATACGCTTAACAGACAACCAAAGAGTCACTTTCTCACAATGCATTAATTCAATGTTGTTAGAGATTCAAATATTAAATGAAATTTTTTTAATTGTAGTAATAAGTCTGGTAAATAATATCGTTTTTGTACATAATTATGAAACATTGTGTCTGACAATTTTGTCAAACAAACATATGGCCGTTATCAATGTATTAAAGGTTTTTAAATGCAAACTTATGGCCAAAAAACGATTATAATTTAAAATATTTAACGTGAGATATATCTCCAATTTTTTATTCTCTCTAAGCAAAACCTACAGAGCCAGGTTGACGTCCATTAAGTTTTTGATGATGATCTTGAACAGGTCTAAGATTCTGCTGTACAATTACATTTGGCTTACTAGGTTGAGAATCTCTGTCATTAATATTTGCATTTCCATTATTGCTTGATGAAACTTGCTTTCGAGCATGAACAGGAGACCCGACGACAGAATTTGGGACTTCAGCATTATTTGAGACAGTTGGTTGATCGGGATCTAGCAATTTTTGATTTGTTTTAAACCCCATCACTTCCGGTTTTTTTACTTGGTCTTTTTCTTGTTGTCTTGGGAATTCGAAGGAATTCTGCAAAAATGCCAATTAAAAATGTTTAAAAATTTAATTTTTTACTTGGGCAAATGAGCCATTAAAAGGATGCTTATTTAAACCAATTTTATTTATTTTTAATGCATCGCATTTACCATCGACTGAATCAAATGCAGCAGCTTCAAATGAATTTTCATAAGCGGCAATGTGAAGGGAAAGGGTGCTGTTATTTGTAACTGAACTTTCTTTCTTCCAATACTTTCTAATTTCAACTTTATCAATAATAGGTACAGTTTTGAAACATAAATATGATGCTTTCTTCAATAATTGTTGTTTATCATTTTTGCCATAGTTATCTATTGCTACAGAATCTGGTAAGTAAAGTGTTGCTACAGTTCCACGTAAAAATTTTTAGCTTTCGAAATTTGCAGTTTGTGAACCAAAAATTACTGCTGAGAAAACTTAAGAGTAATTTGTACTACCGTAACCCGTTTTTGGCTATAATATGACATTAAAGTCGCAGCCTTATATATTTATGTGGATTGCAGCAATCAGTTTTACCACAATTTTTATCTTTAAACGGTTTGCTATAAGATTGAACAGGAATTAAAGTTGGACATTTGCAATTTTCGTTCAAATTAAAATTGGAATATTGATTGCAAGGATTAGCAGTTCGAGAGCTAGCATTAACGAAAAGGCATGAATTTTCATTTAAAAATTCATTCTCTGTCGTCATCTAAAATAAAATCGCTTAGTTTTCTCAACCAAGGTAAAACACATTTTAAACACGCAATCTAAAGAGATAAATATTAACAACAGATTACATTTCGTTTGCAAAATACAGAAATATTTGCTGTTTGCAGTCTGACAAAGATTTTTAAAAAGACCACAAAATGCTGAAATAAAATCTTTGCAATATTTTTTTCTAAACATATACCCCTTTCGAATGTCCTTTCTTCTATTTCAGCATAACTGAACTTTGCGTACAAAAAAATCAAACAAAGTGTGTGAAATAAAATGTGAATTGAAATAAGGATGATGTAACACAAAAGTAAAAAGCCAACTATTCTTTATTTTACTAGCATTTATATTTTACGTTTAAGTATAGCATAAATGCATCATTCTGCCAAAATAGTCATACAAAGTTCTATATTTTTACATATTTTCATTAATGGTAAATTATACATATTTATTTATATAATAAAATGAGCGTCGTTGGTTTCGGAACCTACGACACTCATTTTATCAAATTCAAACATTTTTAATTCAATTTTGCTTTTCATTCACACAACCAGAACATTGCAGCGGTCATGTCCCAAACTCCTGTTATAATTTTTCAACCTTAAAATGCATCCCCCCTCATCAAAAACAATGAGTGGGGGATGCATTTGTAGTTATTACATAATTTATTTCCATCCCTGGCTACATTTTTGATTTGCCATTTGCACGAATTCAGCAAAATCACTGTATTTTAATAAATTTTATAACCGCAAACCAGTTCCATCATAAACAATCGTAATGCTAGTTCATAAAACTTAACATGTCCAGAAAAAAAACAGGTCCAGGAGAAAAGTTTCATTGCCAAATAACATAATGGGTAAATCCTTATTTATTCAAAAACAGACGCCAATGCTTATCACATAAAAATAATATGTAAATGTAACAAAAAAGAATAAAGAGAACATGGAATAAAATAATTCGAAAATAAAAAATAGTTGTCACCGGTTTTTTTTTGGAAAAATGGAATAAAAACAAACAAAAAAAAGAGATTTAAAAAAAGTGTTAATATTACAACTGTAAGTGGAATATTGATTTTGAAAAAAATGCTCAAATAGTTTTTGTTACAAAATGAAGAAATTTAAAAAATGGTTTAGCAAAATAGTCAATTTTAAATTTCATTAAATTGTATTTTTTCTTGCTACATTTTTTGGAAATTACAAAATTTGATTTTTCATTCATTCTTTCATCATTTTAATAAATTCAATAAAAGTAATTCGGCCATCACTATTTATGTCAGTTGCGTGAAACATTTCACTAATTGCTTCTTTGTCATGAACGTTGGCAGTTTCAGCAAGCATATGTTCAAGTTCATCTAAAAAATTGCTTTGTTTGTTTGCAAATATTAAAAAAAAATGTTATTGACGTGTGCTTGTTATGAAAACAGGGGATCAAAAAATGTTCCATTTCAAAAAAGTTAGACGACGATTGTAAAGAGGAAATTTGAAACGAGGAAGTTTTCAAATGTGACATTTCTGACGCTGCTTTTTTAATCGAAAAAAGAGTGAAATGCAGATAATCATGATAAAGTAATTTCGATTAATAGTTGTTTGTTAAAATGCCAAAAATTGTGAAAAATTTTTTGGGCTCTTTCGTTATCCGCTTTTTTTTGTTGTATTTAAGCGTTCATTTTTAAATTGGGTTCTTAAAAAAGATTGACTTTTGACTTTTTTGCAGACAAAAGATTTTTATGTTTCCAAATTTAAAATGTTAAAGATTAAACTTTTAACGAATTAACAACATATGGAAAAATTTTTTAGGGGTCCATAGCTAAAAAATTCGGTTAAATTTTTTTATTTTCATTTTGCCCAAAAAGTTTTACATTTTTTGACTACTGTAATGTTCTCATTTTTTGATTCAAAAATGTGCGTCATTTTATCTCTTAAATTAAAGCTAAAAAGCGTATTAAGCGTTCCATTGCTTTTTAGTTTTTTTTTTATTTTTTCTGCAGCAATTTTTGGACAATATATATAGCAATTTTAAAATGCAATTTTTTTTGGCACAATGATGGATTATCATCCATATCTCTTCAACGGCTGGTTTTCGCTTAATAAACGCCTAAAATTTTGCAAGCCATTTGGGAAAACTTTGCTGCTCTTTGTTGCCATTTTTGATGCCTTCAATATTGATGCTGCGTCGTATATTCTTTTTTAAACTTATTTTTTATGATGTAAAAGATAAAATAAGTTTAAACATATAAAAAAAACATCATCAACGCATATTTTTGGTAATAATATTATGATAACAACGTCATTAAAAATTCTGCATGAAAAAAAATGGTTGCATACTTAAGTGGCACAAATGCATAAAAAAGTTTTTTCTTTTTAAAAATTTAGTATTCTTGCAAGTTCTTTTGGGGGCTTTCTTCCCTGTCACTGAATCTCAAAGACAAAAAAATAGCAAAGTGTTTCTTTCAAAAAAGTTTTTACTTGAAAGTACTTTGCATTTTGTATAGAAAGTATATGGGACACAAAGCTAGAATACAGTAGGTAAGTATTTAGTTAATTAATTCTTAAAAGCAATAAACATGAACAGGGTTTGAAAAAAGATAAAAGTGTAAAGAAAAATAAGTTGTTCTACAGTAATTCTTTCGCTTTTTCTAATATAATATAATGTAATTCATACCTAATGTAATTGCACCATCTCCATCACGATCAAATTGTCGAAATTGTTCTTCTAGCTCTTTGACAGTAATTCGATGAATAGGTGGCGATCTCATATAATTAACAAATTCTTCTTTATTGATTTTTCCAGATTCTATAAAAAACGTTTTTTTTTGCAGTCTGTTGTTTCCTATGGGGGATCTTTTAAAAAAAGTTTTTATCCCAAGCTTTTTGAGCTTTTTACTCTTCTTTTTTTGCCCCAAAAAGAGACAATAATTTTGGGATTTTGTTTTGGGGGAGAAAACACGACAGCACCCCCCAATGGACGTCAGCTAATTGACGACAGACGCCGACGCAAACTATCAATGACCAACGAAAAAAAATATTGTGGAGTAAAAAAAGTTGCAATGTTTTTCTTTGCAAAAAAAGTAATAGTAAAATACTTACTATCTCTATCCATTTCATTAAAAATAAAATCAAGTTCAATCCGAGTTGGTTCAACTTTAATTGTTCGTAAAAGCGCTGCAATTTCTGCTCGACTAAGTCTTCCATCTTTATCAACGTCAAGAAGATCAAAGGTGTCAGCAAGCTCTAAAAATAATGATTTATTAATTATATAGGGTGAAAATTATTGAAAGTGTCAATAGATCAAAATAATAATGCTCAAAATTAGCTTCATAATAATGTTTATTATATTTAAATTTAAGAAATCTTCAGAAGTCAATTGAACAAAGTGAATATGGTACATAAGTAATTTTTATGTTAACGTTCCGAAATACTTCAGTAAATAACATGTAACAATTATGTTGTAACATCATCAAAATATCTTACGATTTTTTCTTTACAAAATTATGTTTGATCTTAAATTAACCTCAAAATCAAGGACACTAAAGACAGAAAGTAAAAAAAAATGTCCTCCCCATTTGATTGACGTTTTAAGTGTTCTTAGACACTACTTTTACAGATTTTTAATGTTTCATAAAAAATGAAATAAAAAACTTGAATAATTTAATGTTTTTGTTGTTTATTATTTTTTATTTGCAACAAATTTTACGGACATTAAACATTTTTTTATAAAAAAATTGAGATACGTCAACGCGCTTTTAACTGTGTTTTTTTCAAAAGCCGCTAATATTTAAAACTCTATCAAGTACAACTACACAAATTCTTTTTTTTTCTCCACCCTCATTTAATGTGTTCATCAAATAAGAGTGCAAAAATAAATTCAAAGGATTTCAGCTTAATGCCCCTTTACCAAAAACAAATAAAATTGAATAAGAAACAAAGAAGAAGAAAAAAAAAGCAGACTTACGCTTGTCATCAAGTATATATCGCCTGCAAATAAATGTTGCAGCCATTTTTGGCACCAAAAAAGAGAAGAAAATAAAAACCAAAGTTAATTTAAAATAAGTAAATCTTCAATGGAAGCAAAAGAATAAATGAATAAAAGTTTTTCGAAAAATGATAAACTTTTTTTTTATTTTCCTTGATATTTTAGTATCCTTGAATAGCAAAAATATCATGTATGAAATGCATATCGCTTTTTAACCTTTTCTTTTTTTTCTGTTATGAACAAAGAAGGGGAGTGTTCAAAAATTTTGTGTTTGAAAGGGCAGTGAGCCATACGGCATGTCGAATGATGGACGATTTTTTTAAAAAAATTTGCCAAGTTAAAAGCGAAGGCGGAGTCAAAGTAGTTCTGTTTTTTTCTCAAATTCATGAAAAAAGGGGATTTTTTTTGAAAGAAGAAATTGTTGCATGGTTTTTCTTGGACTAACTTAAAAAAAGGCTTGCATGTCCGTATTTTTAACGCTCTCAAACAAAACTGGAAGAAAATGCCAACAAAATTCTTCAGGAAGAAACAAAAAAAACAACAACAAAATAGAATTGAAAAGCTAATGCTATCCTGGGACAGCTTTAATTTATTTAAAATTGATAAAACATAAGAAAAGAGAAAAAAGGGCTAATAAAATTAATTCAGTTTAAAATTTTTTTCTGTGAAATATTTAGCATTTTGTTTTTGTTGTTTTATTACAAAATTTATGCAGTTGTGCAAAAAAGACAAAAAAAATGTTACCAACCTTGTGAACTATATTTAGACATAATTTGAATTAAAGTTAAATAAGAATTTTTAGTCAATGTAGAAAATTAAAAAAGAAAAGTTGCGCATTTTATACTAAATTGCATGAATCAGAAAACCCACCCTTTTTCAAGGGTTTTCCTTTTTAATCGGGTTTTTTTCTTCAAAAAAAGGCACACCCTCTTTTCTAAAAAAATCATTGGAAACAGTAAAAAACCATTCTTCTAAAGTTGACTGTACAATCATTCTTCTTTTTTGAAGAAAAAAAACAAAATTTTTTAACTTTGAATAAAATTGCATTCTTTTTTATATTCAACTTTAGACTTTCTATTTCCTTTTTTTCAAATCAAAAAAAGAAAAAAAAGATTGCTTAAATGCAAAAACTTTAAAGTTCCGTTTTATGCAACAAAATGTAACCCCCGCTTACTGTTCAAAAACTTAATACTTGCTATGTCGTTGCATTTATTTGTTAAAAAAAGTGCTCAAAACTTAAGAAAAAGTATCGCATTGGTTTAAATTTTTATATTAAAATTAAAGATTGTTGTAAAATTTTATAATAGCGTGTTTCAATCACACTATTAATATCATATCATTGGTAACAAAGAGATTTCTTATTGTAAATATGAAATATTATAGAAAAAAATTTTTTTTTCGAAAGTTTTCATATTTTAATAGCAATTTCTAATTTTAAGATCAATAAATTGCTGAAATTATCAAAGATGCCTTTCAAATGCATCAAATATTTCTAAATTTTCCAAAAACCGTGCTCTTTTCAAAAAATAGTTTATTCCAATAAAAACAAAAATACAAAATGCAAAAAATAATAATACACTGGACGTGATATCAATTCAATGAAAAAATTTATTGTTTTTTATGAATTTTACGACGGGGTTTCTTTGGTGGCATTAAACATGGAAGAGCTTTGGCACTTGATGTAATAACGGATGCTTTAAGAGAATGACAAAATTCACCAAGTCTTCCAATATTACGAGATGCGCCAAGAGAAACACCACATTCTTTTTGTTCAAAGCATTCAACAATGATTTCTTTCATACATTCTCCTGCACAAACATGAAAAGATTTAAATGCTTCAATAAGTTCAATTTGTTTAATTTTAGGCATATTATCTTCCTTTAATTCATAGGATGGCTTTTCAATTTGAGAATCATTCGTTTTTGCACAATATCCTGGAATTATTTTAAAACAACTATTTATGAGGGTTGCATCATTTGGATCATTTTTAATGCATTTGAGATTGTAATCAGTATTATTTCCAAAAAAGTTAAGCTTTGATTTACATTGCTCTTGGCAAGTTGTAAGATTTTTTGACCAAACATCATTGATACATTCTTCAGATTCAGAACAAGTACAATGGCGAATCTGAAATACGATTGAAAATAATAAAAGTCAAAACTTGCTTTACGATTATTTAGGAAAAAGCAATGACTCACCATTTCTTTTGGGACATCGGTTGTTGTTGTTAATGTCGGAGTTGTAGTAGTTTTTTTAATACCATAAGGATTATAACCTTTTACGGATGCACAATAACTATTTTGAATTACTCCAAAAATCAAAGCAGCAAATATGAAAAACCGCAGAATACCAACCATAATTGAAGAGAACTGGATAATAATACTGAAGAATTACTAATTCTGTCAGCTCCTTTTATATCCAATAATTTTATTAGCGAGTCAGTTAGGTCATTCTCAAGTGTTTTTGGATAACAAATTTTAATGATGGCATTTACAGAAAATCAGTCTTTCCAAGAAAAAAGATCAACTTTCTCATACCCCTTTTTTGGAATGAAGAAATCGTTATCTCAAGAGACGATGAAATATTTATCGAGGATACCAACTATTAAAAAAACGATTTGTGAGCTAGCACATCTTTGTCATAATTATCAAATGTTCTCCTCAGTTTGATTTAATTTATTTTAAATTTAATAAAAAGCAACAGTAATTTAAAACAAAGTATTTATTTTTGTTCTAAAAAAGCCAAAAGAGCGAAGAAAACTGAAATGCAAGGTACAATTTTTCCATACAACAAGCGAATTCAAATTTTTTTTACCCCTTTAAAACCATTTAGGTAACAATCTGAACCGAAATGATGCATTTTTCATTTTTCTTAGTCTAGTCAAGATTACTGTAACCGGTACAATACAAAAACTATTACATTTGTTCTAATTATTTTTTAAAAACTGTAAACATGCCGAAACGTGTACAGAAAATTGTTAAGCTTATACTTCTGCATTTTAAATGAAAAAAATCTGGCAATAAATTGTGAAGAATCGATCTATGGTGGAATAGGCAACCAAACTCTATACATAATCTTTTGAAGTTTTTGAAATTTTACCCTTAAAATTTTGACAAAACGCAGATAAAAATAATTGTCGTGTTTTCGCTTTATTTAATTAATAGTTGGACAACGGTGAGATAATTTTTCCTTTCTTTTGGAAAAAAAAACAGATTCAAGATTAAGCTAAAAGAATTCTTTCATTTTTTAAGCTACAATTGTTGCTACACTTTACACACTTAATTGTCTTTAAAAAACGCATAGCCTTTTTGCTTTTTTCTCTCTTTCAAAAACTAATACATAAGAGTCAAACCTCTCTGACATTCATGAATCTTCTTCTCTTCCTTTTTTTTTAACATAGAGAGAATCTTCGTTGTAAGAAAAAACCACAATGTTTTTGAAGCACGCGTCAAAAAAGACATCTTCAATGTTTTTTATAATATTTATGGTTTAAAAACTAATCTTTATTCAACAACCTTCTTGATTAAATTTATATAACTTTAAACTATTTAATTCCTAAAATAATAATTTATTTATTTTATTTATTTATACTATTTAATCTTTTTGTTAATAAAATTAATTAATAATGGGAAATGCTGAAACAAAAGGAAATTTTCGTAAAGCTGTTATCGATCTTACATCAAAACAATCTAAATTAGATGATACAAATTTTTGGGGACAATTTTGGTCACCAAATAGTGTATCATCATGTAAAGATTTGTTTGATATGATCCCAGCAAATGATATTCGATCATTGCGTGAAAATTCGCCAAATAATCTTGCAACTCTATGCTATAAAGCTGTTGATTGTTTGATTGAAGCCAGGGATACAATGGTACCACAAGCTGAACAACGAAAGGTTCGAATCGTTCATACACTTTCTTTATATCTCAAATACAAAAAATATATTTAGGTTATTAATTGTATTCGATTGCTTACTCGAATTATCCCTTTCATGTTTGAAGATGAAGAATGGCGGACATACTTTTGGTCAGCTTTACCCCAAACTGATGCAACTGCAAAACCTATTCCATTGGCTAGTGCATTACTCTCCTGCTTGGGTGATCTTTTGTTTTGCCCAGGTTTTACTGTTGCAAAACTTTCAACAACTGAAACAACAGAAAATTTATCAACTCTTGATAGTTGCGAATATATTTGGCAAAATGGTGTTGGATTTACTAATAAACCCCCAATTAACGCTGAACATGATTTAAATCGAACAGAAATTTTAAAACTTCTTTTAACATGCTTCTCTGAAATTATTTATTTATCTGATAATGCTGAAAATCGTATGCGATGGTTGCAACGTTTTGCATCTGCTGAAAATCGACATGTTTTGCCATTATTTACTTCTCTTTTAAATGTTATTTGTTCATATGACCCTGTTGGATATGGTTTGCCATATAATTATCTTCTTGTTGGAGATTCTCGGGAACCATTGGTACAAGTTGCATTGCAACTTTTAATTGTTTGTCTTGATCGAGATACACAACCCCCTGGTGATGAAAGTGGATATGTTGATAACTTTTTTATTCATTATTTATCTCGAATTCATCGTGAAGATGATTTTGAATTTATGTTACGTGGTATGACAAGATTACTTAATAATCCATTACAATCATCATATTTACCAAATTCTGTTAAAAAAGTTACTTTTCACCAAGAATTACTTATATTTTTATGGAAATGTTGTGAATATAATCAAGTAAGATTAAAAATAAAAAGTTTAAAAGCCTTTTTGACAAATGTGGTTTTAGAAATTTATGTATTATGTTTTAAAAACCAGTGATGTCCTTGAAATTTTGGTGCCAATTTTGTATCATATTAATGATGCACGCAATGATCCATGTTTGTTTAAAAAATATTAAAATTCATTGAAGATTACCTTATTTTAGCTCGTGTTGGTCTTATCCATATGGGAGTTTTTCTTATCCTTTTACTTAGCGGTGAACGAAATTTTGGTGTTCGTTTAAATAAGCCATATGTCTCGAAAGGTAATATTGATATTCAAGCTTTTACCGGTACACATGCAGATCTCTTAATTATTGTAAGCTATTTTTTTGAAATTTAGTACAGTAGCTTTTTAATATTTTTAGGTTGCCCATAAACTTATTACAACAGGCAATTATCGGCTTCAGTCACTTTTTGATTGTTTATTAACCATTATTGTTAATGTTTCACCGTATCTTAAATCGCTTTCAATGGTAACTGCGAATAAACTTGTTCATCTTGTTGAAGCATTTAGTACACCATGGTATCTATTTTCATCACCAAATGCTCATCATCTTGTATTTTTCCTTTTGGAAGTTTTTAATAATATTATTCAATATCAATTTGATGGGAATTCAAATCTTATTTATACAATTATTCGAAAACGTCAAGTTTTTTATCAATTGGCTAATCTCAATACTGATGCGTCATCAATTGCAAAAAGTTTAAATAATCGTCGTGGTAAACAGGGAACCGCAGCAACTGAAGCAGCAGAAAAAACTCCTCAATCTCCAACAATTCAAGCCCCTCCGACAGCAGAAAATAATGAAAATCCATTGGCAGCTGCAAATGTAAAGCAGCAACAATCTGGAAATGTTGAAGAAAATGAAGGACCAAATCTTCAATCAACATTAGCAAAAACACCTGCAATTGCTTCAATGACTGATAAAAGTGCTGAATGGTCACAACAGAAGCAGCCAGAAGGAGCTGGAAATGAAGATAATTGGATTCCAACAACAGAATGGGTTGAATCTTGGAAAAGTAAATTACCCCTTCAAACAATTATGCGACTTTTACAAGTTTTGGTTCCACAAGTTGAAAAAATTTGTATTGACAAGTACGGTATCCAAAAGCAAAGGTTGAAAAACATGAATTTTTACTTTTGCTTTATATTTTTCATCAACAAAAAAAAATGAATTTTTAGGAATCTCACAGATGAAGGTGAAATTCTTAAATTTTTACAAAATGGAACTCTTGTTGGATTACTTCCTGTTCCACATCCACTTCTCTTACGTCGATATCAAGCAAATGCAGCAACAAATCATTGGTTCCGTACATATATGTGGGGATTAATTTATCTTCGGTAAGCTACTTTTTTTTTAAAGTTTAAAAACAATGAAAAATTAATTCATCCATTTTATTTTTTTTGCAGTAATACAGATCCACCAATTTGGTATGATACAGAAGTCAAACTTTTTGAAATTCAAAAGACATAATTTATTATTTTAAAGAAATTATTCTTAACACGCGGTGATATTGCTTATTGATTGAGTCAGTCTGTTGCGCTTTATTTATTACAAAATTTATTTTCCTTATTTTGTTTTTTGGTAGCTATATTCCTTTCAAAACATGATATCTCTATCTTCTAAATACATATTGTCAAGATTGTTGTGCCAATCGAATATTTTCTTTTCAAAAAGATTTGTGCACACATAGTTCACTTTTAAAATTTAATTTAATTTATTACTTTTTTATTGTGAAAAATCTACTTTTTTTGCTAAATAAAGCTTTTTTCTTTCAATAAAATATACAGAAAGACACAGATTTAATCAAACATTGTAAACCATCGTTTAAATTTTTACAATTCTTAAACTACAGAAATACACCTTTTTTATTATTAATGGTAAGATCTCAACCACAGATAATCGCAGTTTTATGCGCACCAACGAATAATTTTTCCTATAATATTTTTCTTTTTTTTCCAATGCCTTCTTTTTACGCTTTCCTTTTTCTTCCAAAAATCGTTGGACCGAAACCCTTTAAAAAAAATAAATGAATAAAATTTTAACAAACAAACGTTATTATTATTTTTATAAATGCCCCTAAGCTCTTCCACAATAAATAACATAGAAAAAAACTCAATCACCCTCTCTCATCACTCGACAGTTTTCTTTTTTTTTGACGATGAATAAAAACGCACTTAACCGTTCCGAGGAAACATGTTTGCCTCCCGTAATTTCTCTATATAATTTGTTTTTCTCCTTCATCTTCCATTGATTTTAAAGATGCGCACTTTTTTTGGTATTCACCACAAAATCGTTGACAAAACTAAAAAAATATTTACTTTTTTTTGTTGTCTAAAAAACTTTTTTTTATAATTTTATAACCCTTTTTGGGGAAAAAACTGCTTCAATCGGGTTTCTATTTTCCCGTATAAGAGGAAATTTTTTTGGCTCTTGAGGAGAAAATTCTACAATTTTTGAGCGTATTAAAGTTTATTTTTTCTCCGAAAACGGCAAAAAATAATCAAAAGTCATAAAATTTTTCAAGATAGAAATTCTTGTAATAATTTTACTCCCGCCTTTTTTCTATGAAGGATGTAAAAAGCTTATCGACATTCATTTATCATTGGAAAGAAAAAGAAAAAAAATTGCTGCTGCTATTTTTTGTTGCTTCTTTCAAGTTAATAACTTCCCCTTTTATGGATCAAAAAAGGAAGCAAAATTTTTGTCGCTTAACTCTTTGTGCCGCCAAAAGCTAAATTCGTTTTTTTCCTATAAATAATGATTGACAGTGTATTAAAAATAATGTTTTTTCTTTCGATAATTACCCCCAAAAAATTGCCTTAAAAACAATGGAAAACTTTCCTGTTTTAATTTAAAAACGTTGCTAATTTTAATCGTTTTCTTTCACTTTCTTTAACGTTGTTTTTTCAATTTTAACAACTGAAAACTTTAAAAAAAAATTTGATGGAGACAACTTCTTTTTTTTCTTTCCTTCTCTTTCTAACCACAAAAGCGTTCAGTGAACGTTAAGCTAATTTTTGTCGATGGTTTCGGGCTGTAAAAAGTAGAGACAAAACATGTTATGCGCGCATGCATCAAGTAAAAAAAAGTATAAGAAAAAGCGCGGATAGGGCGACATTGAAGAGTGCCAATGTTGTTGTTGTGAACACAACCCACTTGGCCCCCCACAAAAAAAGAAGAATTGCATCTAACTACTGACCGCGGTTTTGCTTTTTCTATCCTCTGCTTTGGCAGTGTCCCTTCATTTTTTTGTCGTTTATATATTTTACATTTTGTTTTTTCAATGCTCAAGAGAGGAAGAAGAAGAAAAAAATGCCTTAGTGCGTTCATTCAATTTTTAAGGGCAAATGCTAAATAAGAATAAATAGAAGAGAGAAAAAATTGAAAAAAAATGAGGTTACGAAGGATCAAATCCATTAGTTTCCTTTTTCATCTTCTTTTTTATGATTCCATATTTTCTTTCCGTTTTTTTTTTCATTCATCATTAGCGATCATTTTTTATTTTATCCCTTTTCTTCTTTTCTTCAATGTTGACCATAGGCCACACAATAAGGGTCGATTTAAAACATCAAGGAAAAATAAAAATATAGACGAAGAAAGAGGAAACCACATTAATAACGGTTTTTTTTGCCGTTTTTTTTCTTTTTTCAACGCCCAAGTTGGTTTCTTTTATTGTCATCAAGAACGCTATGATTCATCACGAAAGAAAAAAAAGAAAATGAGGGGGTCCCAAAAAAGGGAAAGATGATGAACCATTTTTAGTTTGAAAAAGTTTTTTTTTGTTCAAACGTACTTTTTTTTGTACTACTAAAAATAATTTATTCCGTTCAATTGTTTTTCACATGTGTTATTTGTTGTATCCCTTTTTTTCCTCCCTCATATCTTCTTCTCTTTTCGTTTTCGTTTTCCTTCTCCTTTCATTCTATTTGATTCACGTTTCTATTGTTGGCTTGTCGCCACTGTGCAAATATTAACTACCTTTACATTATTACATTCATCGACCGTTGTCCGCTGCTGTTGCTGCTGCTGCACTAGGTATAAGCTTTTGTTACGTGTTTGTACCAAAGTGAAAAATGAATTGATTGTTATTGTTCGGTGACAGTGGTATTCATTCCTGTTTTAATTTCATAAAAAATTTTAAGCTTATTCTTGAGTTTTTTGGCTGTAACAAGAGCAGATGAGCTAGGTGTTTTAAAAAATTTTTAAATTTTACTTACAATGTTGCTCTAGTAATTTTAAGTTAAGACATTTTTCAAAATTTTAATACATATCTTTAGCATTTTCATTCTTAGTCAGCTCTTTGACATATACTGCTATGGAAGACAGAATTGGTTGACAAAATTCATATAAAAAATGTCAACTATACGTGTTGACTTCAAGACGGTTAAATAATGTTTAAAAACATTTTTTAATAATCTATATTTAACCCTCTGAAATTAGAGCATTTATTTTTAATGATTTTTATTATAAAAAGGTATTTTGATGTTAGATTAATGATTTTAAAAATATTTTTTACCATTCAACAATGGTTATCTTTTTGTGATTCTATTTTTTTAAAAAACAATGTAATTAGTATTGATTTTCAAAGAATGTTTTTGGTATATCAGGCAGCCACAAACAAACCTTCCAATAACAACATATTAGTAAAAAGCCATTTTTAAACATTGTTATTGGTTTCTTTTATGTTTTCTAAAAGCTTTCATCGTAATGTAATACCCCCTCTTATTTTTTTATTACGTTTTTTTTATAATAGCGTTTATTTTTTGTTTTTTCTTCAACCATCCATCATTTCTTTCTATATTTTTTTTCATTTTAAGGGCGATAAAACCATTTTGTGATCTCTCAATGCCGCAATGAGTTACAATTATTTATTTAAAATTGTTGTTGTTGGTGATCACAATTGTGGAAAATCATGCATTTTATTACGATTTGCAGAAAACGCATTCCGTTCAGACCATATAAGTACACTTGGAGTTGATTTTAAATTAAAAACAATTAAATTAGGAAGAGATAAAATTCGACTTGAATTATGGGATACTGCTGGAATGGAACGTTATAGGTATTATTTTCAGCGCAATTCAATAAATGTTAAACTTCAAAATTTTCGTTTTAGAACAATTTATAATTCATATTATCATTCTGCGCATGGAATTATGTGCGTTTATGATTTAACAAATGAAAGATCATTTGAAAATTTGGAAAATTATTGGCTTAAAGAAATTCGAAATAATGCACCACAAAATGCTGTATTATTATTAGTTGGAAATAAAGCTGATATGGAAAGTGAAAGAAAAGTTGGATTTGATAGAGCAGAAAAGTAAGAGTTTTAAATTATTATTTGCATTGCATGCATTGGTTTTTCACACATTTACGGAAATTCTTTTTTTTTGTAGATTGGCAAAACGAATTGGTGTATCTTTGTATGAAGTCAGCGCCAAAACTGGAATTAATTGTGATGAAGCATTTATGGATTTGGCATCTGCAATGAGAGATCGATTATTAGTATCAAATATGCATTCAGATAGCGAAGATTCTGACCAATTTGCTTCAGCATTTCATATTGATGGAGTTATTGCAGATGAAAAGCTTATCAATGGTCGAAGCTCTTCAACTATTAGCTGTTGTTCAAGTGCACCATCTCCAACATTCGTTTAAAAGAAAAGAAATACTTTTACATTGTTGTCTGCTTTTTTTCTTTATTTCTTACTTCTTTTTACATACAACTTTCACTTTTCTTTTTATTACCCGTGGCATAAAAAGCGGGTGTGTTTTTTTTCTCTCATTTTGTTATTGTTGTCATTTTCTCTGTCTTTGTATGGTTAAGGAAGCTCAATTGTATATTCTTTTTTCCATTTTTTTCTTTTTGCTTTTACAGTATTAGAAGCTTTAGAAATGCATTTTTACCTACTACTCTTTTTTTTCAAGCACTAAACTAAGCCTCAATTTGAAATTTGTTTCTTTTTAACAATTTCAAAAGATTTTAATTTAACTTTGCGGCTGCAAAGTTAAAAAATATTTTTTTTTCTTTTTAAAGTTTTGCCTTTCAAAAAACAAAAATTTCCTGTTAATTTTGAGCTTTCAAAACCGAAAAAAATTTCATTTTTGAATCTAAATAATTTCTATAATCTCATTTAAATTTCAACAGTTTTATCCATTTTTATCAGTTGCTTTTTTTGTTATCTTTTCTAATGCACTTTTTTTATTCCGGGTCACAAAACATAAATTTAAAAAAGTTCTTTTTTTCAATCCAAAGTTATGTTTTTTTACTGCCTTTTTTTCTTTAAATGTTTTTTTTTCACTCAAAGCCTTGCGTTTTTTCTTCATATTTTTTTATGTGTAAAATGGATTCTGCTTTAAATCCTTTAATTTAAAAAAAAGTAAAGCAAAAAAACAAAAATTGAATAAAATACATTAACAATTTATTATTAAACAAATTCATAGATTTTGTAGTAAATGGTCAAAGAAAAAGGAAAAAAATGAAAGCTTTCATGTGCTGCTGTTGTTACTTTTTTTACCACAGTGTTGAGCCTTGTGGCATGATGATAAAATATTTGAAAAAAAAATGTCTTTGATGGTGTGTCCGTCTTTTTTTTTGTTGGGTAGCCCTTTAGACACATGGAATAAGCTCCTAGTTTTTTCTTCTTTCTTTTTTTTATTTCTACAAACAGCAACAGCAGCAATTCCTCGTGTGTTTGGAAGTTGATAGTTGTGTCTTGTTTCTTTCTGCAGCTACTATTACTTTATAACAAAAAGAAACAAAAAAGTAGTAAAATTATCTGTTGAAATCTATTTCTAAAATAAAATTTAAAAAATGGAAAAGAAATAGTTTCTATTACTGTTTATCGAATTTTAATCCAAACAATTAAAGGCATATTTGAGGTTTTATCTCATATATACCCTCTTCAAAAATTTCTTTTTCCTTCACAAACTCAAGATGAGTTAAAAAAAGATGAGAAAAGAAAAAATTTTACCGCCCCAAAAAGCAATAACTATATTTTATTCTATTTTCATTAGGTGGTTCCTTAGGTGTTATTTTTTTTGCATATATCGACACATGATTGAGGAAAAAAGAACCGGTTCTTGCGCCCCAATGGGGTTGCTCTCTGTTTCTTTTTTTTTCTCGATTCCAAATTGTTCCAAATAAATAATAGTAAGGAGACTTGGGAAATAACCATTAATTTTTTTTGGCCAAAGAATACAAAAAAAAAGTTTATTAAGGTTCAGCTACTACTTTTTTTTTCACATTGATTAAGTTTTTTTTCTATTCAACTGCTTTTGGCTTTCTGTTCACTTTTATTCATTTTTTTATTTATTTTACAATTTCCATTGTTGTCGGAAGATCAAATTGCGCGATCGAGATCTTATCAAATATTGAAGAGATTACACAATATTTAATAAGCTAGTTTTAGAATCAACATCTCTATTGCCTCTGGCACTCATTGGCCTTCAAAGAAATATAATTAAAGGGAGGAAAAAAATGTTGTTGAGTTGTACGAATAGTTAATACTTTTTTTTATCATTATCAAATAATATTTTCATTTGTTTGATGAAACATATTTATATCATTAAATTTTGAATCCTTGGCTTATTGTCAAGGATGGCATCCACCAATGAAGGAATGTCACCAGATTATGATGAAGCTTGTACATCTGCAAGTGATTTTGAAGAACTTGATATAAAACAAGCTGCACAATTTGGAGATTTATCAAAAGTTCGACACCTAGTTGAATCTGGCCTTGCAAATGTGAATGATACAGATTCTGACGATTGCTCCCTCTTACATTGGGCAGCAATAAATAATCGTCATGATGTAAGAACTTTATATGCTTTTCATTCTAAGTTCATTTAAACATTTTATAGGTTGTAAAATATTTGATAGATAATAAATGTGATATAAATCATATTGGTGGAGTTCTTCGATGTACACCACTTCATTGGGCATGTCGTCAAGGTTTAACTCGAATGGTTGCATTATTAGTTAAAAACGGAGCAGATTATAATGTGATGGATGGTGAAGGGTTTACTGTATTACATACAGCATGCCAATATGGTCGTACACCAATTGCATGCTATCTTATTGCAAAAGGTCAATCTCCAGATATTCGAGATGCATCACAAATGACACCCATGATGTATGCAGCGGCCCGATCGGTTGGACATGATCCAATGCATATGTTAGTTTCAATGGGAGCTGATATAAATGCATCTGATGGAATATTTGGTCATACTCCTTTACATTTTGCTGTAATACATGGTAATCACTCTGGCATATCAACATTACTCAAACTTGGTGCTAACCCTAGTATTTTGAATAAAGAGAATGAAACTCCCTTAGATATTGCACAACGAAAAAATGATTATTTATCAATGAGATTATTGGAATCTG
Organism: Panagrolaimus detritophagus; assembly: GCA_034700145.1. Lineage (NCBI taxonomy): Eukaryota > Metazoa > Nematoda > Chromadorea > Rhabditida > Panagrolaimidae > Panagrolaimus > Panagrolaimus detritophagus. The sequence continues at coordinate 32,415 of JAQIXH010000011.1, forward strand.
GTGAAAGGCAAGCGGGTTTACGAAGATTTACATGGAAGCAAAGACTATATGAAGATCAAAATATTCGATCACAAATTGCATTTATTTTACCATTTTTTTTCTATTTTATCCCAGGCTTTATCTTTAATTCGAAAATTGATATCATTATTAAAACACTTTTTGTTACAGCTGCGTATGGAATTTGTGCATTTTTGATTAAGTAAGACTTTCCAAAGCTCCATTAGATAAAATAAATGTAATATTTTTTAGACATTTTATTGGTAGCCATGTTCCAAGTGTTAGCTCATTCACATTTGGATTTGTTGTAGCTTCAAAAATGTTTTATTTTATTATTTGGCTAATGTATTTACATCAAACAGCAGGATGGTATTTACAAATATTCTTTTTCGTTATATTAGTTTTGCTACCGTATCTCTATTACATTTTATATAGTCGTGATCCAGGTATTCTAACATATAGTCATGGAGTAAGTATCATTTATCATTTCTTTTCAAATGACTGTATATATTTTATAGGAACAATGTCGACAAATTATTGAAATGACAGAAGGTGATAATTTTGAAGGAAATTTTTGTTCAACTTGTTTATTGATTCGCCCAATTCGTTCAAAGCATTGCCGATATTGTGATAAATGTGTTCGACGCTTTGATCATCATTGTATATGGATAAATAAATGTATTGGATATGAAAATCATCGATTATTTATATCATATCTTGTTCTTTTACAAATTTCTGCATTTGTAATGATTACTGGTTGTTTATTATGTAAGCCTTTCCCCCCATGCTTTTTTAACTAACAGTAACACCGAATAATTTTAGACATTAATGATTTTTGTGGTGGAATTTTTCTTCATAATTTAGCATGTCAACCATGGGTCTCATATACATTAATAATGGCCATTAATTTATTCTTTTGGTTGAGTCTTTTAAGTTTTATGCAATTTTATGGAGTAAGTTATATTTTTGCTTGTAAATTTAAATACAACTAATTTATTGTTTAGATTGCGCAAGGATTAACTGCAAACGAAAGAATAAATGCACATCGATATAAACATTTAAATTCTGGAAAGTTTGCTCGAAATATCTTTTCGTAAGTTTTTGCTTTATTTATGTCGATTACAGTAGATAAAGGAGCTATTTTGTTGAAAAAATTAACTATTTATAATTAAATATCAGACCCAATGAATTTTTTGACAATTACATTATTTTTAGACAAGGCTGCTTTCATAATCTTTACAATTTTTTCTTCGAAGATGATCCCATCATTCCGAAATATATTCCAAACAAAAAGGCTCCTATTGTTTAACATTTTTTTCTTTTTCGAAACATTTATATATCTCTTAAATTCTCCTATCATTTTCGGGTGCTGAAATTTTTTACTCATTGTTGTTGTTTTGTTATTTCATGAAATTATCATATGTTTTCACTTTTATATCTTTTTTTTTGTTTTTCTCTCCGGTCGCTTTCTTACTTTTTGTTGTGTTATTTTTTTTCAAATATACAAAAAAATTATATTAGCAATGAATAGAATTTTTTAAAAAAATGTTATGTTTGTTTTTGCATTAATCATAAAAACTTCTTTAAAAAATTCCATCAGTCTTAACTCTTTTTTTGAAGGAATCCATTTTTATGAAAAAAATGTGGGTGTAATGTCACACAAGAAAAACAATAGAAAACAACAAAAAAAAAAGAAATAAAAAACCTTAAAAACCGCCGCAATCAATCTCCTTTTTGACGGTGCCATGTTCTCCTCTGCTTTTTTCCTCAACAAAAAAAGAAAGATGAAAAACAAAAGTGCGCGTACTACTTTTTTTTATGCCTTTGTCACTTGGAAAGTGGTGTTCTTATGTTTTGGCAAGGGAATGCAGCTTCTTTAAAAGTAAAAAATAGCCAGTGGCATTTGCCAGCTGCATTTGATCTGTTGTCCAATATGAAAGAGAGAAATGCAGTCAAGAAAAATATGTAAGACCTAAGAAGAGTTGTGAGGAAAAAGGAAGACGAGAAAAAAGCAAACGGAAGAAAAAATGAATGAAAAAAAATTGCATCGTTTTTTTTATTTTTGTTGTTCTTGATGGTGGTGGCAGTAATGGTAATGGTGGCGTCTAAAAAAATATGACAGTTTTTGTGCTTGTTTGAGTCTCATTCATGTTTTTTGAAAACAAAAATAAAACATCGCTATTATTGTCAAATAAATTTATTTAAATTGGCCATTCAAGCGATCTTTTTTTCTGAATGTCAAAAATAACGGTGTTCGTTTTTCAGGTTTTTTTTGTTGAAAAAATTTAAAGCCAAGAAAAATCATAGCTTTTTTTGCGAATCCTATTAAGCCATCAAAGCTTTCTTCATCTCATATTTCTGACTCCTTTTAAGGGAAAAAAAAAGAAGGAGGATGAAAAGTAGGGATATGTCAGAAAAAGATATTGTCTGTCTTTCTAAAAATAGCTTCAATTTTATTTTTTATAACCTTTATATTTTTCTTTCCCTTCTTTTATTGGCTTTTCTATCCCGTTTTTATTTTTATTTTGAACCCAAAAAAAGGTGTTACACCACATTTGTGATGTTCAGCTTTTCTTTTGACTACCATCTGCTTTATGCCACGCAATTTTGGAAGAAGAAGAAATTGGAAAAAAAAGAATAAGAGAAAATAATTTTTTCCTTTTTTTCATTTTAAAGTTGAAAGCGAGTCTTAAACGACTTTTATTGTTATTTCCGACCACACTCTTCAATGCAAAAAGCTCATTACGAAAGAATTGAAGAACGCACAAATGCGCGAATCCGCTTTTAAAGTCAAAAAAGGAACGAGGCTGCTTAAGCCTTGTTGCACCTCTTTTGTTGTATTAAAAATTTTGCATTTTTAGTTTTTATAATTTATTCAAAAATTTTAAAAATGGAGAAAAAAGAGAGTTGATAATTAAAAAAGAATGTCAGTTGTATCAGAGAAATCAAGTCATAGCAGACATTCGAGAGCTGGATTTCAACGAAAAAATCCTCCAACATTATACAGTTTTAATGCAGATGAAAGTAATAAAGCTTTACTCGGAAATGTTCGTGGCCCATATGCTTCTAATCAAGCAGTGGAGGTACAGTTTCATTTGACATTTTTTTCAATTTAAGCTCCTAAATAATTAGTTATAAATCACTGACAATTGTGAATGTTTTTTTATGTTAAGAATAATACTTTGGTAAAAAAATTTATACTGTGGAATTTAAAATTTTTGAAAAACTTTAAAAACAAAAATTTGCTAATTAATTTCACGCAAGTTATAGCCTCGTCTTCGACTTCAACCTAATTATCTTGGCCCTGAAGATCAATATGCTGAAAATACTACAGTTATAACAGGCAATACCAGTGAACATTCGTATAGTGGAATAACAGAAAGATTTTACATTCAACCTCAACCATTCGTAAAAGTAACCGCTCGAAGATGTTCAAGAATTTGTTGGCTTATTTCTTCTATCATTATATCAATAATTGCATTATTATCGGCTCCAACAATGATTTTTATTCCATTTTTATTAAATAAGCTTGAATATGATTGGCCTGAAATTATTTGTGATGTTGAATGTCAGGGAAATTTATTAAATATTTGTGTTAAATCTGTTTTATTAATTTCTGCCTTCTATGTTATGTTTTGGAGAAAATCAACATCTGATATGCCAAGATTATATCTTCCAAGAGCAGCATTTGCATTCTTTGTTTTATTTTGTTTATTTGCATTTTGGTTATTTTTTATATTCCGATTTATTTTTGAACGAAATTCAAATTATTCTGTTGCAGTTGCATATGCATTATCACTTTTGGATGTTCTTGTTTTTATTCATTGTATTTGGATATTTTATGAAATTCGTCAAAATCGTCCACAATTTATTGTTACCATAATCCGAGATCCAGATGGTGAAAGTAAAACTTTATCTATTGGAGATGTAAGCATTCAACAGGCTGCTGTTGAAATTTTACAATTTTATTTAACAAATTTTTCATCATATAATCCATATCTTGAAAGGAGTCGCAGAAATGATATGATTCGAAATAAAGCTAATCTTCCACAATCAAGCCGTTTTAAAATTTATGATATTGAAGGATTTGGACAAGATTCTTTGAATGAAGCAAGTGCTCGGGCATTAATGGAAGCAGCAGCAGCAAAAATGAATTGTCATAATGAGAGATTATATGAAGAAATTGAATGGGAAAAGAGATTAAAAAAGAGAAAATATCGATTAATTGGTTGTGCAGAAGATGCATTCGGATATGTTCAAACTGTTAGTCCAACAACAACAAATTATAGAGTAATTAAAATTTATATAGAAGCTCAAACAAAATCGGTTATTTAAATTTAAGGGAGAAACAATGACATCAGCAAAAATGGCATCAACAGTTTTGGGAGGTATTGCCCGACCATTAAATCGATATCTAAAAATCACACGTCAACAACCTCATCATCTTCCAGCAGCAGTTGTACAATATCTTGATAAATGTTTAAAATATCGATTTTCAGCAAGAACATTTTTGCAAAGATTTTTTTCTGAACGTTTTCCACCACAGGTTTATTAAAAAATTTGCAAACCTTATTAAATATTTATTAATTTTTAGGAAGCAGTTTTAGCAGAAGCAAAATGGACAATTCTCTGTGAAAGACAAGCATCGTCAGATATTTTTCATGGATTAGAATTTGTTTTACGAAGTCATAATCAAACATCCGATATCGGAGTACAACTTTATTGCACATTTGAATCTCTACCATTTTTAAATATTACTGAACAAAGTGAAAAACGTGCATTAAAGTTTGCATTTAAAACTGAGCCATAACAAATTACAAAAAATTAAAAAAAGGTCAATTTCTTGTTTTTTCCATGTTTACTTTAACAAAGTTTTCCCTATCATTTTTTTTATGGATTAAGATCAGAATGATTAATTAATTTCATTTGAACTTTTTAATGTAAAAAATGTAAATTGAATCAATTTTTGAAGAAATTTTATGTTCATGAAAATTTGAATCAAGTCTAAATTCGTCCAAAACAATAAAATCTTTAATATCTGATTCATAATATCCAAACTTAAAAAACCGTATTTTTAAATGTTTAAAAATTTTTTTTAAAAAGCTTGCAAAAAAATCGAAAGGTGAGGCGCTGCCTTTTTTCCTGCCCAATATTTCAAAATTAATTTTTATTGTCATTTTCGTTCAGGATTCTTATTTCAGAAATGTAAATTTTTGAATGAAATGTTTCCGTTGTATATTTTTTGGATAAATTTTTTTGGATTTTTTTTCAGAATAATAAATTTATGTTATGCATGTTTATGAACACTTTTTTTTGGTTTTTTTATTCAGAAGTTAATTTTCGAAAAGCAAAAATTTCAGGATAAATATTCTGTAACACATTTTTTTGGTATTTTTATTTTGGAAATTTTTTTTAGAATTTACAAATTCTGGATTTTAGTCTCAGAACAAATAATTTGTGCAAAATTTTTTAGTGTTTATTTTTTTCAGAATGCGTAATTTCAGGAAAATGGTCTCAGAACAAATTTTTTTTGAATTTTTTTATTTAAAAATATTTGTTCCGAATGTATAATTTGAGTACTATTGCGATTAAACAATGGCTTTGTTCATTCAAACGATCACATACATTTTTTGTAGTCTGATCTATAAACAACATTTGCTCGTTTATGTTTATGTAATAAAAAGCAGCTATTTTTTTAGTTTGTGTTTACAGAATGAGTTTTGAAGATAACGTAAATTTTTGCACAAATTTTCTCAACAATCTTGATCCGGGAAAAAAGTCAACCATTTATTCCCCAACATCTCTGCTAAATTCTTTGGCTATGATTTTAGCAGGGTCGGATGGTAATACAGCTGTAGAAATTTTAAATGTTATTAGTAAAGGTAACTGTTTTATGTTTAGTAATTAATAAACATAGAATTCAGAAAACAGCAGTGAAAAAGTTGTTGATTATATTTCCAAATCTCTTCACCGGACTTCCAAGCTCATTGAAGATGAGACAACTGATAAACCTCCAGTTGCAAAGAAATCCAAAACTATTTATCTTCAAAATATTAAAACCTTTAAAATAATGATTGCTAATGGACTTTTTGTCAATGAATCAGCTAAAATTGTCGAGGAGTATAAAGCTGTAGTAAAAAAAAAGTTTAATGGACATGTACAAAAGCTGGACTTTGGCGGAGATAAGAATAAATCTGTAGAGGTAATTTAAAAATTCACTTTTGTCAACTCAAAGACTTTTTTTACAGGTAATAAATAAATTTGTGAATGACAAAACAAATGGTAAAATTAAAAAGCTCATGAATGGTGACGATTTGAAAGATGGTTCAGCGATAGTAATTATCAATGCTGTCTATTTTGCAGGAAGATGGGATAAACCGTTTAAAGAGAAGCTAAATGCAACATTTTATTCATCACCTCAACGACGACATTCTATGATGTCAAGTGATTTTTATAGCATCAACTTTACAAAAGGAGACGATTGGGAATGCGTTGGTATTCCATATATGGGAAGAAAAGTTTGGTTTTTTATTGTATTACCGAAAAAAAGAAATGGCTTGGAAGAGCTGATTAAAAAAATGGATTATTCAATGTTTAAAAAATTTGCTAAAGAGTAAACAAATACTTTTTATAACTCAATATATTTGATTTTGCAGAAAATTAAGTTCTTTAACAATTACAATGCCGATTTTTAAAGTTGAAGCAGATTATGATTTAGTGGAAATATTTAAAAAACTGGGAATAAAAGATTTGTTTGAAGAATCTTGTGATCTCTCAAAAATGATGAAAGATGCTCAGTATGTTTCAAAAGCTGTTCACAAAGCTGTAATCGATGTAAGTAAAAAGCTGTCTTATGAAGCATTTAATTTCGTGAAAAATTGCAGGTAAATGAATTTGGGACGGAAGCTGCTGCTGTCACAATTGCAATGTCTGTACCGGCTTCTGGAGGAGGTATGCATCACCTGAAGATTAATCATGCGTTTTTGTATTTCATTGTCGAAGTTGACAGATCTACGCCTTCAGATGATTCATCAGAATCCAAACCAACTAATGTCCTGTTTGCTGGTTCATACTGCTAAATTAAAAAAAAAACTTTGTTGCTTATACACTTGTATTTCAAAAGCTTATAATCTCCCGAAATTGTTTCATGAACCGGTTCCGGTTATGTTTTAAATGTTTCTAAAACTTGGTTTAAAAGCCGAGGTAGATTTCATGTTTTATGAAACAGAAAAGAAATAAGGAATGGAAAAGAAAAAAACGTGATAGTTTTGCGCAGCTTTGCCTTGGCTGGTACATGCATGAGCTGCAGGTGTTAGGTACAATAAAAAATAACAAAAATTAAGGAAAGTAAAAGTAGAAAAATTAAAGATGAAGTTAAAAGAGACATTAATCATTGCTTGAACAAGAACACAAAGGCAATAGAAAACTGAAAGACGCAAATACTCAATGGCAGAAAAAATATTTTGTCAGTGACAAAATCGTTTATCGAACCTTTTTTCAAAGAAACTACAATATACGAATTCATAGCGGTTACTTTTGGGTATAGGTAAAATCAATCCCGACCCAGCGTAGTATAATACGGCCCTCAGGGCCTGGATGGATGTTACCCAAACCCATTCGTCTTACAAAATCTAAAAAAATTACGAAAACACTGCAAGATTTAAAAACATTATTTTATTTCCTTCAAAAAATACAATTACATTTTGGTCCTACTTTCAAGAATTATTAAAAAAAGCTATATAAATGAAAGTTAAAAAAATGAGCAGTCAATTTCCAGTGGTTTACATGCTTCTTCAAAATTTTTCATTACAATTTCTTTATTATCATTTGGAACAAGAATATGGAAGCAAATAGCAGAAGGCCGTTGTCCAACTTCACTATGAATTGCATTAATTTGTCTTCGAATTAATAATGAAAGGACGAAATGTGCAAAAGATTTTTGACGAATTCCATCAAAATTATCAAATTCAAACAAAATTTCACCAGATTCATTCTTTTTAATTTTAAACCCCCAAGATGATTCAAAACATTTTCCATCTTTTGCCAAAATTGATAAAATATCTTAAAAAAACTAATTACGGTAATTTAAAAAGAAAATAAAATTATTACCAAAAATGACGGTAGTCGGTTTAATTTTAAAAACTTCAATTGCACTTTCACCAAATTTTGGTTCTTTTTCATCAAAACTTATAAACATTTGTTCACCAAATTCATCTAAAATATCCCTTTTTTACCACTTTTTTTATGCTATAAAAATAACCAACCATTCCAAATCTTTAAAAATTCATAACCATGTCCTTTATGGACAGAAATGAAAGAAGAATTTTTAAAAAAAGTAATAACAGGAATTTTTGATGAAAAATTTGCATTAAATTTGTCAGGCAAACCTTGAATCTCTGGAATCATAGAACCATAAATCCTGTAGGAAGAAAAATGATTTGAATCAATTTTTAAACAAATTTTATGTTCATGAAAATTTGAATCAAGTCTAAATTCGTCCAAAACAATAAAATCTTTAATATCTGATTCATAATATCCAAACTTAAAAAACCGTATTTTTAAATGTTTAAAATTTTTTTTAAAAAAGCTTACAAAAAAATCGAAAGGTGAATATGGAACGATAACACTTTTTCGAAATGGTAAATCCATATTTTCAACAGTTGATATAATAATTTTAAATTTGTTTTGTCCAAAAATATTTCCAATACAAAATTGTCTCCAAGTTTTATTTATTGAAAGAAATTTGTTATTGTTTTTATCAAAAATCCATTTTGAAATTTCAACGGAACATTTTGGATTAAATTCATTTAAAAAACCTTCTAAAAATATCAGTTTTTCTGGCATTGATTTAAAAAAAATTTCTTTTATTTTATTCGTTAATGGTAGATCAGATATTTCAGATGCCAAAATAATTTTTAGTGGTTTACATTCTGCAACAATTACATCTTGAAGGCATTGTTTCATTAATTCTTCATTGCCAAAATAATCAATGTTTGGCAAATCGACATATTCGTATCCATCTTTTGTAAAATTTAATTCTGCAGCATCAAATTCATCGTCATCAATATCAAACATTAATAAAGAATCTCCAGTATTAATTTCAACATTTGCAGCAATTATTTTTTTATTTAAATAAAAATTAAAAGGTGAAATAAAACAAAATGGGATGCAAAAGAAATTAAATTTTGCTTGTAAAACTTTACAAAATTCAACATTATTTTTGAAATCGACAGTTTTGACTTCGAAAATATTTAAAATAACAGCTTTAATTTTCTTTTGTTGAAACAAATCAGAAATTTCATCAACTAATATCTTTGAATTATTAAATTCGAAAAATTCAAGTGTTTCATTTGTTGCAAAATTAATAAATAAAACTCTTATTTTTTCTTCATTCTTTTTTCCATTAATTAAAACAACATATTCTTCAACTTTTTTAGACCCAATAATCATTTTACCCAAAGAAATTCTTAAAGGTTCTTCCATTTTTTTATAAATTCGATTTACAGAATTCATTCTCCAAACAATTTGAACAAATAAAAATAAAAATAAATTTTGATGCTGTTTCTTACGAACAGATGTCCAAAAAAAAGTTTTGTTGTTATTTACGGAAAAAAGGCAGGCAGTTGTAAGGTTAAAAACGGTTGCAAAAAAACACTTTTTTCTTCGAAAAAAGTGCTAAAAAAGAAATGATGTTCTTTTGAAACAACTGTCTGACATGTTTTCTCAGTTTTAAATGTCACAAAATTTTTGATATCTAAAAGACTTTGCCATTTCGGAATTACAAGATATAAAGGAAATATTAACAAAGGTGTTTGATTTATGCAGTGACTGTAAACGTTTTAAAGATGCAATTTTTTAATCACAGATAAAGACAAATTTGAAAAAAAAATCATATCTCACTTTCATTAGATCCTCGGGTGTAGCTGTAATAAAATATGTATAAGACTACAGTAATTTTAAATACAAAAGTCTAATGGTCTGTATTCAATTTCAAAGTTACATGTTTTGCAACCACAAAATTTGTTTTGGTTTTTTGTGCGTTTTTGTAATCAACATTACGCTTTCTAAAAATTGTTTCTTGCAAAAAAATTTCCTTTTATGTTTTGGATAAAAATTTAAGTACAGGAAAAAGAGCTGCTGGTCCTTTTTATTTTGTTGCTATGAAAAAGAGGTATAACAATCAAATTTTTTGATTACGTTAAAATGAATTATCGCATCACACAAAAAAGTTAGCCAATATAATTTTTGAGTGAAACAGATTCATCTACCTTTAAAACAGTAGTAATTTAGTCTCTAAATGTAAAAACCATGAATAAAATAATATTGAGCAATTTATTATGATATACAAAAAATAAAAAGATATGGCATTTGTGAACGAAATAATTAATTTAGAAAAACAATAAAATTATCTTTTTGTTGAAAAAAAATCAATTTTTCTGTAAATAAAATTAAAAAAAAGAAAACTATAAACAAATAATAAAAAAACAGAATCATAAAATTTTTTGTCATTGGCAAATTATGAGAGGAAAAATGGCAAGAATTTGAAGACTTTAAAGAAGGATATTATATATGAACGAAAGAAAGAAAAATCTAAATATATAAAAGAATTGCACGAAATTAAGGAGATATTGCCTCATATTTAACTCCTTCACTTTCTTCATTATTATTTTGAGGATGTGATGAGATCTTTAATAAAGCTAAAGGATCAAAAGTTGCTGGAGCTGGTGAAAGAAGAGCATGATGGCGTCGTCGTCCATCAAGCGGTAATGCAGCATTTGCCAAATGCGTTTTTTTATGTCGAAGTAAATTATCTTTTCGATTAAATCTATAATAATTTTATGTAAATAATGTTTTAAATGTGTTTTATATTTGTATTACCTTTTTGAACAAAATGGACATATATGTGGTCGAAGGCCAGTATGAATAAATTGATGCTTTTTAAGCAAAAACTTATTTGCAAAACTTTTTGTACAATTTGGTTGTGTACATGTAAATGGTTTACCGCCTCCACCATTACTGCTTCCATTACTATGATGATGATGACGATGATGTTTTTCATTTTCACTTTTATATTCTTTACCATTTGATGAATCAGATGGAGTTGGACTTGATTCATTTGACATTTTATCATCATCATCCATTTCATCAACGGATGTTGCATCAACTGATATCGTATCAGAAATATTATTGCGAGAGCTTAAAATTTTTTTTGTTTAATTTAGAGAAAAAAAATGTGCTTTATTAGATTACAAACAACTTTTTTTGTTGTTAATTATGACGCAGTGTGTAACGCTATTTTGTTTAATTAGGAAAAATACTTAATGCGATACACCCTTTAATTTAATTTAAGAGGTGTCGCTTTTTCTCAAAGCTTTTATTGCAGTATTTGCAGATGGCCATTTCGTTGAATTCATAATTGTTTTTTAAAAAATTATATCAAAGTCCATCTTTTTGTTTTTTTGTTTATTTTATTATTTTTGCTTTAATCATAATCGAGTATAAAACTCTTTTTTTATTTTCATTACTCGATTATCATGATTGTCGTAACGTTTGTCATCGCCTTGATTATTTTTTTAGAGACGTTGTTACTGATGGTGAAGAAAAAAAAGAAATAAAAAAAAAGTTAAATGATGAACGAGAGGGCTCAATAGAGTTGATAGTTTTATTTATTTTAGTTTTTTTTCATATATACTCCTTTTTTCCATCCCCTCTCTCTCCCTTTTTTGATCATCATCATTCTATGCAAAAAAAAGTAAGATGTTAAAAACAGAGGAAAAGGAATCCCATTTTTTAAACGCAAAAGAACCGCAAAAATAATTTTTGAAAAAAAAGAGAGTGCGGGTAGGAAGGAAGTGATGATGATTACCCCGAAACTCGCGCGATATCTACCTTGAACTGGAACAGAGTCGTTGTTGCCCCTTCAAAAAAAGGGAAAAAAAGAAAAAGAAGGGAGAAAAGTTAAGACCCCGCAAGCGATTATCATCCAAAGAAAAAAAAAGTTAAAATTCATTGTTTTTATTATCAATACTGATTAATGGGTAATCGGTTGTAATAAATTTACGATAAAAAAAATTCCATTATTATAATGAAGTATGAAAGAAAAGGCTTTAAATAATATTTATCCCTCGGGATACAAGTTTTTTTTTCATCGTCTGTTTGCAAAAAAAAAGAAGTTGGAATGTCCTTCGCTCATTACATCAGTTTTGATTTCTTTCTTTTTAATTTCTTCCATTAAAAGTCATTTATTTGCAATAAATACCACTTAATCACTTATCAAAAAAAACGTCCTCTAACAAACTGTCTCTCTTTTTCATAAACAAAATTTGTTACCTTGTTTTGATAGTTTGAGTTTGGTACCGTATACCTATGAAATGCAAAAACACAAAAAGAAAAAAATGTTTTTTGAAGGTTTTTTGACTCTAAAATGCTGCCAGCCAAAAAAAAAAAGAGTGGTACTTTTATTACTTTTTTTTCAAAAAATGCGCTCATCAATTGATGGCGGCCAGTCGCAAATGAGGTCACACTTTCGCCATTAGAAGATTATAACGTGAATTGCTTTGCGGATTCTCAAACAAACAAAAAAGTTTCCTTCTCTTCTTCTTCATTGCTGTCTTGCGAGAAATATTGTCCAATACAGTTAAAGAAAAATGAACGCTTGAAAGACGAAAGAAAAAAATTTAAAAAACCCTCGGTGGTGTTTAAAGGCATCCGTTATTTCATAGATGAGAGAGAGAAAAAATTGACATTTCTCTTTCCTCAATGTCAACCACATTTCCGTCCATCTCGCGCAAGCATTCTCTCTCTCTCTGTTGATGGCTTATCAATTTTTGCAATCGAGGTGAAGGGAGGCCACAATTGCCACAATAAAATGAATGATTCTGTTTTGCAGGCAGCAATTTTTGTACAACTATATTATTCTTATTTTTTGTAATAAAAAAAGAGTATTCCTCTTTTGCCTCAAATAAATATAAAAAAGCTTATCGTTACTGCGCCATCAATTACAACAACAACAAAAAAAAACAATAACTTTTTCCTTCCATTTTTAAATCATAAAAAAATTAACGAACCTTTTAATTGCATGATTCTTAAGTGCAGAATGATTTGCGGCAAGATTTTTAAGCATCATAAATGTAATTGGATCAAAATGTCCATTCAATGTTGGAGGATTTAATAATGTTAATTCCGAGCTTTCTGAAATCGGAACAGCTTCTTCACCAGGTTTTACATTTTCAGTTGAAGATGTATTGCTTGAAGTATCATTGGGCATTAGCTCTGCACTTGTTGAACGATTTTGGCTATCTTCAGCTTCTGCTGGAGTCAGTGAAGATGCTGGTGGAGTTGAAGAAGATTTTTTTGGTGATACTGTATCCTTTGTTGCTTCAAGCCGATCAGTTAGTTTCCTAACAGCTCTGTCAAGCCGATATGGTGCATGTTTACGAAGCTTTTTTGGTGTTGAAATTGGTGAATTTGATTGTGATAAACATTCTGCAATTTCTGTATTGCAATTTTGTTGCTGTTGAATTTGTTCAAATTGTAATAATTGTGGAGTTTTTGATATCCTCAATGTTGGTGATTCTCTTCTTGAAGATAATGATAAATTTATTGGTGATGCCCGATCAGGAGATGCCGTATCTTTTTCATTGCTATCATCATTTACAATAATATTATTGCTGCTCAAGGCCGAAAAGTAACTTGATGGACATCTAAAAAAATTTTTTTTCGTTTTTTTATAAAAATTTTTCTTCGTTTAAAAAATGCCATTTAATGCCTTCAAAAAATTAAACTTTTGTCATTTGTCTTTTATTTATTTGAAAAAATTAAAATGGTTGCAAATTTTCCTTATTAGTAAAAGATAATCAATTAACTCCTTTTTTCAGTTATATTGCCCTTGGTGTTTGTTAACCCAAGAAACTAGTTACTTTGCCCTCTTTAAACAATAATGATCAAATGACTCCGCAAAATAAAAAAAAAGTGGGAAGACGTTATTTTTTTATGAAATAAAAAGTTTAAAAGTGTCAAAAGAAGAGAGAGAAAAAAAAGAAAAACTTAAAATATGTGCTAAATAAGGCCAATATTTGATTTAAAAAACCCTCCGTTATACTGATTGTACAGATTGATTACACACCCCATTTTTAAGAAAAAATAATAATGATTGCGGTAAAAATGAAATTGAGAAAAAAATAGAGATAGAAAAGGAACGCATTTTTTGTTCAGTTAATACTACTGTAAAACCATAAAAAAAAGAGTGACAGATTGGGAGAAAGAGAGAGGAATGGCTGGCGATTGGATATCGGAGACACTTTTTTTATTTCTCCATTTTTTCTTCTCTCTTTTTTCTCTCCAAATTCTTTATGTGCAAAAATATCCGGCCAAAACGGTTGTCTCTTATATTTTTTATGTCTTACGAAGAAACGTTAAAAAAATAACTAAAAAATGTTGCATTCCACGAAATGTTTTTTTTTGTAAAAAAAATTCTCCAAAACTTTGAGCAGTCTTTTTTGTTTTTATTTTTTGAGTAAAAACTTTAGCTTTTTTTTCCTTCTGTTCCATAAAATTACAGTATCTTCACCCCCAAAAAGCACACTTGTTCATTCTTTCTCTCTCCTTTTTTCTGTTTTTATATTTGCGGTTTGAAATCAAAAAAGAAAAGAAAGAGAGGATGAAAAAATAAAATCAAGTATGTATATCCGGTCGATGTAATAAAAGCAATGAACAGAGAAAGAGAGAGAAAAGGAAAAAGCAAAGATTTACAAAAATGATAAGGTAAGAGAAAAAAATGTGGCCTCTTTGGCCGGGTCGCGGCCGCACTTAAAACAAAAATTGAGAGACAAGAAAGAAGAAAGCGTTGCGCGAAATTAAAAAATAAACATTTCATCCTTATTTGGTTGCTTCCGGGCCATATGTTTTGTCTTTTGTAGCTCTTTTTTTTGTCGGGTTTACAGTGTTGAAAATGCCGATGGAAAAAATAAATTGAATAAAAAAACGACTGGTTGGTTGAAAGAATAAATTTGTAAGAATATTTTCTTAAGCTCATGATAGTTTTGGCTTAAAATTACTGTACTCGAGCTTTTAACGTTTGAGAAAATTTTTTTCTTGTGATTTGGGTTTTTTATCGCTTTCAAAGCCTCATTCGATACGAAAAAAGGAAAGTTCAAAAAGAATAAAAAGTGAGGTCAAAAATTCTGTAAGACTTAAATAAAGTAAATTAGGTTGTCGTATAACTCTATCGAACCGCTCGTTAATTTTGATGCATACCTCGATTTTTTTTGTCTTTTCCCATAAGAAAAACGGCCGCGCAATGGTCAAAACTGTATATACCTTTTTTTTTATATAAAAGTGTACAACAAAATGAGTATCTATCTTGATGGGGTTTTAAGGAAATAAAAAGAAAGAAACGGAAGAAAAAGAGAATTGCGGTAAATGAGGGTGTTGGCTGCCATCAAAAGTCAAGGCGACATCTCTGATTAATAATCCAAGAGAGAAAAAAAGAAAGAAGAAACGGAAAATAAAATGAAAATAGTAATATTAAAAGAAAACCTTACAATCATTTAAAGAAAAATGAGGTACACTAAATCGAGAGTTTGAAACTAAGGTTGAAAAAAATATTAATTTAATCTACAAATTTTAAATATTTTTTAAGAAAAGGTTTAGCTCATTATTTTTTTGAGTGATGGCATTTTCTACTTTAAAATAAATTAAAAACAAAATATCAGTCATTTCGACCTTTCGAAAAAAATTTTTTAAAAGCGATTGCGCAAAATGGAAGAAAAAAATGACTAAAAACATTACATAAAGTTGCAATTAAACTTTTAATTATAAATTAAAAAACCCCCTTAACCTTTTATCACTTTAAAAAATCAAAAAATTAACTAACTTTTTTGTTTGATTTTCTGGTGAAAATGTCGATTGGATATAAAATCTAAGTTGATGAATTTCATCAATAACATTTTTTTTACTTTGATCTGATATTAAAACCATTGGTAAAGTTGTTAAATCTGCAGCAACAAATAATGGTGAGGGAGTAAGTGTTGAAATAATTTTATCAAATAATTCAATCAAAGTAAAATCTTGAAATTCGTCATCCTCATTAGATTCTTTTGTGTGATCAATTAAAATATCAATAAGGGTATTACGAGCCGTATCAAAAAGAGATTTAGAAAAATATCTTTGAGTTAATGCATCAAGTAATGGATGTTTTCGAAAATTGTGAATAAAACATAGCAATGAATTAACAACAATTGGTCGATCCATTGTTGTTATCTGAAAATTTACACACATATTTCTTATCAGCGAATTTCAAGAAATTAATGTAATCATTCTCGTATACCAACAATAAATATATAATTAAGGTGTGAAATGAGTTAGAGGTGAAACTCAAATAATAAAAAAGAAGAAAAATGACAGTAACCGGAAAAAACTCTTTTCCTTTTTTCTGCAATGCGAAAACTAAAAACCTCTCCGAAAAGGCGGAGCTTTTTATTTGCAAAAGAATTTCGTTTTTGAGGGTTGGACTCCTCGTTTTTTGGTTTGTTTTGTTTTTCTCTCCCCGCGGCATCTAACGTTTAGATTATTGTCTTCTTTCTTTTGCGCATTTCATAGAAAAGGTCAACTGGCGTTAACGATATTTCCTTTTTCATCATTTATTTCATCTTGAGGGCTTTGAAAATCCTCTCTCTCTCTTTGCAAAAAAAATATCCGCCATAAAAACATTCTCTCTTTTATTTTTTCCCAAAACTATGAGAAACAAAAAGTTGAAAGCGAAAAGAAAAGCAGCAAGAAAAGCCATGGCAGATATAAAAAGGAAAGGTAGAAGAAAGGGGGGAAAGGAGAGAAAAAGGAAACTATACAAACGAAATGGTAAGTCGTCGATCAAGAGGGATTCAAAAAAAACTAAAAGGAGAGAAATAAAAAAAGGACTGTTTCTCGAGGCGTAAAATGGGTGGAGCTAAAAAGAAGAGGCAGGCGTGACTGATATAGCTTCCCTCTCTCTTTCTCTCTTTCGTTTTCTATTGAACAAAGCAATATCAAACCTTCTATGATGCCTATTCGATCAGTTGGCTTCTTTTTTCAAAAACTCCTCTCTTCCGCTTTGCTCCTGCCTCTTTCCTTTTCTCGTATTATTTTTTTTAAAATTCCCTTCAAAAAATATTGGTTATCTTTTAAGAATCATAAGCAATGAATGGACGATATTTGATTGAGGAGCTCATGAAGGTTAATAAAAAAAACTCGACGGCGCCGAAAAAAAAACAGTTTAAAGTGTTAAATATTAATGACCGCAAAAAAAGAAAAAAATTCAATTTAAAATTTAAACTTTTCATTTTTTAAAAGTTTAATTGGTTTGACAGATTATTATAATTATATAACCTTTAAAAAAAGGGAAGCGCAAAAAACAAAGAAAACCAAAAAATGATCTATTTCTTTTTTATTTGAACACTCAGGCTTATCAATATAAATAATATCAAACAGTGGAGGTAAAAAAATTCAATCACTGCACGCATCCATCCCCTCATCAAAAATTTTAACCCTCATTATCAGATATAATTTTTGAAGCTTATCAACATTTTTCAAACCTCATAGACATGGTTGTCAGAAGTTGAATTAGGAGGTCGTTTTTTCAGTGCATTTTTTACCTCTTTTTCTTGATTAATTGTTTTTTTTTCTTGCGCAAGGACAAATTGAGGAAACATTTTCATTTTTGGTATTCTTCAGTGACAAATTTAGATTTTAAACTTTAAAAAAGGAAAAATTTTCTCCTCCAGATTAAAGTCAAAAAAGAAGGAGAGCGGTGAAAAATGAAAGTGTAAAAAAACGGTGAAAGGTTTTTTTTTGCCATCTGCTGAGGGATCTATGACTCATTCAGTACAGAAATGCTGAAAGTGCGAAGCGCAATGCTTTTGTTTCTAACAAAAACTTGCATAAAAAAAGTAAATTTGGCTTGCTTGCGTCTTCTTCATTTTTTCTTTTTTCGATCACAAAAACAAAAAAAAGTTTGAAAAGATGCCTCAAAAAATGGTAAAAACAATAATATTTTTTAAACGTTTTTAAAAATGAGAGAAAATTCTTTTTTTGATTTGAAGATGAAAATAATGAAGAGAGGAATAATAGAATTGTCATTACAAGAAGACATAACGCGCAAACCGAATCATTACTGATTGCGGGAGAGAAATATCGCCAAAAGGTAACTACCGCAATCGACCTCCCTCGTTTAAAAATAAAATAAAAAAATTGGATGATGGATGGTATCGAGAAGAGCATCCGCCCCATCTATGATAGCACTCATTTTTCGCGGGGCTGGTTGAAAGAGTAGTGTACATCAATCGAGGAGCGTTTTAAACACAATTAAAAAATTGGCGACACACACCAAAAACAAATGGTGATTATCAATTAATAGAACAAGGAAAAAACGCTCTCAAAACAAGTAATCCAATTACCATTTTTACCACAGGGAAAGAAAAAATAAAGGAAGTTTGATAGAAAGGAACTCAGTGAGGGCAAATAAATGACCAGACCTTGAGGGTAGTATTAAAAGAAGAAAGAGGGCAAGGTAGTAAATTAACAAATTTTATTTAAAAGGTAAAACTTGACAATTTTATGAAAAAAACTCTACAGTTTCAGCAAAAACTGTGCGTTCATGATTTCTGACCATCAACTGGTGAACAGAAATTATGACTGAAAACTGTCAAAATTTATGAAGAAAAGCTTTTGACCAGCTCATGCAACATCTTTTTTATACAACTTTACACAGTAAACCGTTGCAAAGAAATGTCAGTCACGAATGCATCAAATACTGTTACTATTTTAAAAAAGTAAAAATAACTATTCCCTTCTTTTTTTTTACTTTTATCCAACCATTTTTTTCTTCCATTTTTTTCTATGCACAAGCTTCATTCTTTTCACTGATTTTTTTTCTTAAAACCATAACATAAAAAGTAGTGCTCGAAGGTGAACGATGAAAAAAAAGAAGTGTTTGTCTCCATTCCATCCGTTTGACTTGCCGAATCCAAAACATCAGTCAAAGAGAGGCCATGCCCTGATCAACTTTTTCTTTCAGTCATTTTTTTATAAAAAATAAAAGAAGAAAAAAACTTGCAAATAACTATAGAAAAAAGCTTCAAAATGCTAAATTGAAAGCTCTTTTTCATTTCTTTTTGTTACGGATGTTTCTTAATGATTTTTGTAAAAAAAAAGAAAACAGCAGATGAGAAGAACGGCAGCCTCTTTCATTTTAAAATGTAATATTTGCAAAAAGACAAAACTTCTTCAATTCCTTTTTTGACCTTTTTTTAAAAAAATCCAAATGTTTTTATTAATGTCGATCATGGCGGTTAATGTGGTTTTTAAAGTGCAACAATTTTCGTTAGAACGGTTTGCTTGCCTTTTTCTTGTTTTTAGTTTCCGACAGGTATATTATGTTAAAGCATGACATGTAAAAAAGGAAAAAAAAACTTTTTTTTCCCTTAACTCTTCCTGAAGTAGACAGTGTAAAGTAGTGCCATTTCCGTTTTTGTTATATTTTTTTTCTCACTTTGCTTCTGTTAGGGTTTTTTTAAACATAAGCTTTTCAGTTGTGTTGTTGCGCACCATGGCAGCAAGCAAGACAAAAAATGAAAACTTTTTTGCTGTCCCTTTTCATACCTTTTTTTGATAGCGTGATTGCAAGATGTGTTTAGCGCTTTCAGCTTCCGTAAAAAAAGGTTGAGACTTGCGCATGGTAAAAAAAAGCACTTAGTTACTTTATTAGAAGAAGAAAAAAAACTAATTTAAAAAGCCTCAAGACTCGTATAAAAAGAGTTTTCTTATTTTTCGCGCACGTCAAATTCGTGCGTATCCAAGCGCGCATGCTTTTTCTTTTTCTTCTTTTTTTCTATCATTAAACAGCCAAAAAAGCTCTCCCAACAACAACGACTTGCATCTTTTTTTTTCGAACGTTTTGCAGCTGAGGCTTTCACAAATGCGCGCTAGTTCTTCAAGCATGCAGTTGTTTGGTGCTTATTTTTATGCGTGCTTTCATGCTTTATTTGTTGCCGTCTTTTTTTAGTTTTTTAAAGAAAAACGCGGATTTTGATTTTTCTTTACTTTTTTTGGATTTTATATTATTTAAGCTCTTTTTTCGTGATCGTTAATGGCGTTTCTAAATTTATTTAGCCAACTTTTGTTTTATGTTTGCCATTATAATCTTTACAAAAAAAAGCGATAATCTGTAATTACTTAATATCCCAAATAATAAATGCTTTTATTCGTTACTCTTTTTTTTCTGCGGTTGTTACATAACTTTCAAGTTTACGTAACAAATAGGCGGTGTCATTCTCTCTCTCGTTTTCTTTTTGTCCTTTTTTGTTCACGCATTTAAGATAATAGCCTGCGCGAAAACAGCTTGTTGTCACTTCTTTTTTTCCTCTTTCCATTTCTTCTTTCTTTTTTTTTGCCAATAGCTTGCCGTTTATAGAAAAGAAAAGTGCGCGCGTTGCACGTTGTGCCAAATTCAGCGTATAAAAATGGCCCATAGGGCATTGCATTCCCACCAAAAAAAATTTTTTTGTGTTTATGCCACCACAACTACTGCAAGCACCGGAATGCGCGTTGATGTCTATTGCCTTTCACTTTTTTCTTTTGTTCTTAACGTTTTTATGCAAGCTAAGAGTATAATGGCTTTCCGATTTTTATGCATGCATTTTACTTTTATTAAATTTATTATACTTTACATTTACAAAAAGCCATAAAGTAATATTTTAACCTTTAAGATGATTTTTTGACTCCATTTAATACAGTGACAAAAAAAACATAAAATGAATAAAGTATCAGATGAGACAATGCATGCCATTGTTAAAGTTTCAACAAAGGCAGACATTATCAAAGTTCATCAATTGTTGGTAATTATTTTGTTCATTTGCAGTTTTAGTTTTAAACATCTTTCTTTTGTAGATTTCTGAAGGATTTACTGATATTTTATTTGTGAAAAATTTTCCTCAAAGCGTTTTAACTTCCTGTAATGAAATTACTATAAGCAGCGATGACTCAGAGGTTGTAGTCCAAAATCGTAAGCCAGGCGGAAGAAAGCGACTAGCAAGAGACAGAGTTGGTAATGAAAGTAATAATGAAATTAGAACACCTAATTCTGAAAATGGTAAAACGACAACAGAATCACAAAATAATTTAACTGCAGCTGTTATTGCTGCATTGTCAAGTATTACTAAAGGTGAAAATACAGCAACAAATAGCAGTAGCAATGACGAAGATGGAGGTACATTTTTGTTTTTTCATAGGTTTAATGAGAAATATATATGAGTGCTTGCAGACCAACCAGCGTCATCATCAAGTACAAATTCACTTGTCCCTTCATCAGAAGATACTACAACAGTTGCGTCACCAATTCCTTTTGTTGCTCGTCCACGTGGTTCGCGTATGCAAGTTAGTGATGATCCTTCAGTTTATGCTGCATGTAAATTATGTTCAAATAAAATTATGTCAAGTCGGCTTTCAAATCTTACAAATCATGTTCGACGTCATGCATCATTAAAACAATATCAATGTTGCCATTGTGCTTATAGTCATAATGAAATGGCTAAAGTTCGATTGCATATGCAACATAATCATCAAGATTATGAAAGCAGTCCAATTGATGCAATGTGCCGAGAAATGCAACAACAATGGGCAAATTTAATGGAACAATGTTTTCCAGGTCATGCAAAGGTTAGTATACTGTAATGTTAGGGACATAGAAAAAAGTTCTAATTATAGCGTTTTGCACACAATAATAGCTTTGTGGCAGCTGCTGCCGCATTAGCCAATGAAGATACTCCAACACAAGTAAAAACGCCTGATATGCTTGAAATTTCTCGTGAAGAAACTCCAAAACCTGAACCAGAAATAAAATTTGATATAAATGAAATGTATCGCCCGGTTTCACCATCTGAAATATTTTGTTGTTCACAATGTGGTGAATTTGTTCAAAGTGCGAAACTAATGACACATTTGGTTGAAATCCATCCAGCTGATTGTCATTCGTTTGCATGTTCAGAATGTGATTATGTTGTCAATACGCCGGTAAAATTTTTAAACTGTAAGTGATAGGGACATAATAATTTTTTTTCAGTGGAAAGTTACGCTTCATATTCTTGATGCACATAGTGATGATGGAGGAGTTGTGGTAATGACACCAACCGGAACTAATTACGTTGTTTGTGTTCCATTATTTTTTCCTGATTTTGCTCAAAGACGTGGATATGCATTAGAAGATGAAATATTACGACATGAATTTGTCACAAAATTTTCAACACAATTAAATAGAGATTTGAATGCTTTAAAAGCGATTCAGTGCGAGGTAAGCTTTTATTTTTTTTGAAAAAAAATTATTAGACTTTCATATTTTTTTGTCTGAGATAAACTAAAATATAGAAAAGAGAGTTGTCTAAAAAGTTCTGATATTTGAAATTTTACAGAAAAAATATAACCTTTTGCATTAACTTTTTAAAAATGTTTTTGTTTTTAAAAAATATATCATTGAATTTTCTTTCACATTAAAAAGCTGATTTTGGGTTTTTTTAGTATAAAAAAGGTTTCTCGTTTATTAAGATCATTTGATTGGACTTTGTTAATATGAATATCTTAAATTATTTTTTAGTTTTGTTTTAAATTATTTACATCTGATCAAAATATCTCCAAATTGCTTGAACATGCTGCATTTCATT